>JABRWK010000223.1:103085-115792 GCA_013372445.1 Hypothenemus hampei | reverse complement strand
TTTGAGCCGTACTCTATGTGGTAGAGCGTTGTATCATGAATTTCCGAACACCCTGTATATTAGACTCAAATACCGAATTTGCCAATTCACCGAAGTAAATGCTTAGTTCGCGATATGAGCAAAATCAAATGATCAATGTCCTATTCCGATACCTGTTTAAGCTGATTTATCTACTTCGCGAACTGAGCAATTTGATTTTGCTCAAATGTCAAACTTAAAGATATATCGGTAAATGATCACTATTAGTTTTACATTTTGCCGACTATGTAGTCTAGTAATACTCAAACTTCAAATAGCATTTGAAAATGTTATGATGTTAAAATGACATTTTTTATTGTCATTCTATTGTATTTTATTTTATTTGATGTTGCCTGAAACAGATTTGCGCTTTTTATTTTAGCATTCACATCATGCTATCACATCTAAAAAATCTTTGATTAGACCTAATTTTTTTCAAAGCAATCTGTCTCATTGAAGACGGTGTTGATGATTTTCCTCCAATATAAATCTATTTTGAGACAACCGTAAGAAAGATTTTTGGGAATTGCACATCTCTAAAATTCAAAAAAAAAAATTAAGTCAGCTTGAACAGATGCCGAAATATGATATATTTTTGACAATTGATTTTTTGATTTTGTTCATATTACAAACTGACAAGGGAAATACAAGAAGTGGTAATCGAGAATTGGCATGTATAATACATCACTGGAAAGGACTTTGCGAGTATAGTTTATCTATAAAATATCTCGTTTGAATGACATCAATGGAGACCGCCAAAAGCACTATAAGTATCAATATTTTTGCTTTAAATTACCAAAATCTCCTAAACGCTAAGATGAAATGGTACATTATTAAAGTGTTTTGAAGCTCTCGAGATGAACTACATAAATATACAGGGTGATTCAAAAGTAAGGGCCGTTACTTCAGGAGAGTATTCTACACGTTAATATAAGATAAAAGTTCAAATCCTTTTTTCTCTAAATCGCTCCCGAAGAAAGTTATGACGATTTAAAGATGGCTCCGTTAAAGTAGTTTTTTGATGCTAATTGGTGAATGGGAAGTCTCACAGTGTTGAACTTTGGTAGATAGCCATAAAATTGGGTTTTAAAGAAACGTGTTCCATTTATGAGTATAAAATAAAAAAAAAATAAGTAGAGAAAAAAGTATTTGAACTTTTATATTATCGCATAGAATACGCTCCTGAAATAGCGGCCCTTACTTTTGAATCACCCTGTATAATAAAAATGTGAGGTTCCTGTGTTAAAAACTCAAGGTTACCTTCACATGCCTTGGACATTTTACCCAAAATTAAACCAATATCGCTATTTGATTTTAAAACAGTGAAATAGGAACCCCACAGTTTTATTACTTATTCGTGTAGTCGACCACCAAAGCTTTTCAAAACACTATAATATTGTATTATTTCATTTATTCGTTTACGAAATTTTGTTAGATGTGAAATAAAAATATCGATATTTATACTGCTTTTAGCGCCCTCTATTGAATGATGTCATTCAAGGGAGATTTTTTTTTTCGTGAAATTCGGTTGAGGCGATCGAAAGATATTAAAGAAAATGTGATATATTTTTTCAGCTTTGACACCCTGTATCTCTGTTAATATCAACTTTTGGACTAAGGGCAGTTTCGTTAAATCGACTTATTTTGATTTCCCCTACATGCCCTTTCATTTTCGATTCGACCTTCCAGCACACCCTGTATATGTATACTATGCTCGCCAAGAGTTTTCGAATGCTATATTATACATACCGATTCCCATTTACCAATTCTTATGATTCCTTTGTGAGAATCTACTTCGGCGAATGGGCGAATTCATCATTTTCATCTAACATATATTCATATATGTAGTTTGAAAAACCGATTTCTTCCGATTTTTGTTTTCTTCAAAATATGATAAATTTTAAATTATTATTGCTACAATTCCTTTTCAATAACATGATAGATATTTAATTCCATAAATTCGACGAACCTGCATCAGCTTTTTAATTTTTTTCATTTTTAAATGTTCGACAAATTTTGTTTTACGTTTAGTAAATTTAATTTTTTAATCTAATGCGCTATCACACATAAAAAAGCAAAAATATCTTGTAGAGGAGAAAAACTGACAATAAGAATGTAAAATTCTTGTCAAATATATCACTGCAAGTATACAATAAGTATAAGTATCTGTAATAACTTAAATTAACTACCTATTAATACAAATGAAATATTTTTACGTTTTTCGCAATGAGACTATCAAAAATAGATGACCTGAATACTTGGCCTATTTGCACTTTTATATGAATTAATCAGTCACCGTTTTCATATTTTTCAAACTTGATATTTTCCACACTTGTCAATGTGGAATGAATTGCCAAGGAGGGCTTTACCATGATAAATCACGAATATTCTAAAAAAATAAAAATTGCCTACACGTATAAATGTTTCATGCAAGTTTTTTCATATTATTTCTAATAATTTCTCTAATCATAGATTACTTAATTGTTTACTGTCAAATTCATGTAAATTTTTGTTTTTCCGTTACATACGCTCCTGTCATTCGTGGATAATTCGCTGAGCGAGCTACATACATGTTTCAAATTCAGTCAAGCTTTTGATAAATGAGTATCACATGGTACATGCATCGAAGTCAGTACTTCTGCCTCAATTTATAATATGCATGTATACGGTTTTTATTTAAATATTCCCTTTTAACTTTGACTTGTTAATTGAAAAACCAATATGTAAACATTTTTCTCGATACAGCTTTCTACGGAATTATTCATATAAAAATCAATCAGATAAAATATGATAATCATTTCATTAAATTTGCAAATCCTCAGGGACTCTAAAACTAAACTCGAATCTTTATTCCACAAATACTTCACTTGATATAGTATATAATGTAATTGTAATGTAATTGGAATAAAACAACTTTCCCTTCTCAATTTTTCCTCCCGCAAGGTAGATTTTATCTTTTTCAGTATTTTAATTTTTAGTTGTCCATAAAACGGAAAGCTGTAAATGTCAAATTATTGGATTTTGAATGCCTTGATTGATCTATTGAATCGCATGAGGAAATAAATTAGATAATTTCTGTACAAGATATTTTATAAGCATTGACTTTTTTAAGACAACGTGTACAACTCAAAGGAACAAATATACATATTGCGGGGCTCTTGTAAGTATTATCAACAGATTTTCTCTTGACCAGTAATGATTATTTAAAACGACAAAATTTGTGCTTTCTTCAAATCCTATAAAACGTACCAACGAATAGATTAATTATCTGTTGATAGTACATCCAAAAGCCCCGCAGGTCTGTTTCAATTATGTATTTCCAAATCCAATTGTCGTACGCGATCTTGGAGTGAAAAGGGGTGCTGGGTGGCGTAAATAAATCGTGGTTTCAGTGTATTTTTGCGAATTCTTCGGAAATTTTGTTTTATAAACATTATCTAATTGCTACTGATGATCTTTTAAAAGTTGAATAAATAGTAATTAAAAATGATTCATTGTTGTTTTCATTCCATTTGTTAAAATAATCTAACCCCTTTAACATGATTATGGGAAAGGCCGCAGGTGTTGGTTTGATTTAGATAAAATATAAAAAAATGATTTCCACTATAAAGAGAGTTTGAAAAAAGAAAAAGCGAAATAAGATGCCCATTAAAAAGAGAATTCCAGGAATTTTTTGTACAATTTTTCCAAAAAAGAAAACTATTTTTTTGATATGTGTTTATTTTTTGCTACTTTTTTAAAGATAAGGCAACAATCTTAACAACAAACAATACAAATTTTCAATATTTTATTTACTACATACAGGGTGTCTCAAATTTTAAAATAACCTTCAAAGATATAGTAAATAGAAAATAGGCTGCGTCATTTTATAGACTGCACAAGCTCAAATAACTTTCATTTGAAATTTTTTTTGTAATTATACCGGTTGGGTAGATATAGCCTAGCCTGTATACTAAAATCTGAGGCACCCCGTATTTCAAAAATGGAACTCAATTTTTCGAGGTTATCTTAGCAACCATTACGTCTATAAAAAAAATCCTAAGAACTAAAATTGTAACTTATAAAATTTCCAACAAAAAAACTTATGATTTTTTTGATATCTATGATAGTTTTCGAAAAATATATATGTATATGAAATTAAAATATAAATTTGTAAATAATAAAAAAACGAAAAGTTTTCGCAGCAAATGTTTTTAAAATTTACACTCAGGACAATGTAGAGTAACCGAAGAAATTTTTTTGAATATCTCATTTCGATTAAAGTAAACCCGAAAAAAAAATCAGTTTTAAATTCTCCTATAAGATTTTTAAAAAATTTCGTAAATAAATTTGGCATATTGATAGGTTTAATTAAAAAAATTACCAGTTTTCAGCCATTCACCAGTGGCAGAGGTAAGGATGCCAAATGTTTTTTGTAGTAATAAAAAATGGTAATACTCAATATATTATTTCATTTAACAGTCTATCATATTCGCCAATGTGTTGTACAAATTTTACGACTCTTCTTATTTTGTTGTATTTCAAGTAGTTGTTTGGTCACCAAAAATCTTTTTTAGATCAGTTGCATTTTTCAAATTCAAGTTTTAAAGAGATATTTTTAATTTTTAATTTTATATACCCTTGAGATATTTATAACAAATTTTGTGTGCAAGCTTAGTATATCGATGGGTATAAAACAAAGAATCCTAGCTTTTGTAAATTGACCAGTGATTGAGGTAAGAGTGCCATCAATTTAAACACCTCGAAAATAAACTGTATTTGGACAAATAGATTTTTTTTCTTATTTTTATGAAAAGAATATGTCATCTAAAGGATTACATTTACTTTTGACTCACCCTGTATATCGTATGTTCATATGAACTTATTTTATGATATGAGTTGAACAATTACCCCGTGGTATATTTTGGATTACTTAGGAAACATCCTGTAAATATAGTATATGTATGTACTTACATACGATATGTAACGTGGTTAAAAATTATCATTATTATTATTATTATTATTAATTAATTATTATTTTTCAATTATCGTTGAATTTTTCAGGTATTGCACCGTGACATAGAGAATCACGGAAAAATTGTAGGTTCGGTTGTCAAACTGTGCAAAAGGTCGGAAGTGAAATGCAACACCTCAAATGCACGGCGCATTGCAAATGGTCTGGAACACAGATGGCAACTTTTATTCCTAAGATCCCTGGAATGGCAATGTTATTTGGAGAGCTTAACTAAAAGAAACCATTTTAAGGTGAGGTTGTTAAAACACAAGAAGAAGAAATTTAAAAATCGTCTTTGTTAAATAATGCTATGTATTGTCTAGAATTATTACAGATATATTATCTATTTATTAAAGTAAAAATCTGAACTTACAAATAGTAAAAGTTTAATTGTAAAATCACTAGTAAACGTAACCGATCGCAGCAAACAGCTGATTAACGTGCAAAATAATTTTAATATTAAGAGACAATTGGGCAAAAGAAAACAGGCCACAAAAGACTGTTTCCAATTTTGCATTTGTCTGAAACGATTGGTTACTTTTACTGATTTTATAATATTATTCAATCAATTCACAGTTTTACTGTAATATATACAATAGTAATAGTAAATCAAACTAACATAAAGCGGAAACTGGCTTAGTAACGTTTGGGCTCCAACTGAAATAAATTTAGACACGGTAAACATGACATTTTTTCCTATTTATAAAGTAGTACACGGTTAAATTAACTCTTTCGACGTTTTAAAAAGCTTTTTTTTATTGTATCTAAATAGTCAGACCAAAAGTGAACAATGAGCGGGCCACAATAGCCAATCTCATTCTCATCTACACGGTGTTTCAGAACTTATCCGACAAAATACCACACAAAATCGAACTTTTGAAAATAAGAAAATAATCATATGTATATGGTATATACCATAAGTTGAGAAATGCGTAGTGTACAATCGACAGGGTGTTAAAGTTGTCAAAAAAATAAATTTAATTATTTTCAAAGCAAAGCAGACAATCTTTTTCATGATCTTTTTAATATAAATAAATTTAGCACACATCAATAACCTGAAAAGCGTAGTAGTGAAAGCAATAGTATAACCCTCAAGTAAACAGTGACGCAGCTGTGGCTTGAAATACAGTATCGGACAAAAGTAGATCGACACCCGAAAAAATTCTGTTATTCTTAATTTTCGACTGATTTTGTTCAAATTTTGTATAATGCAGATTCAAGTCAAAACTCAGTATACGTGTTCGAGAAATTTTTGAGAAGTTCATTTTTAGAGTGCTCTTTGGGGTCTTAGAAAAAACCCTGTTTTGGGAACTTTTTGTGTGGTGCAAAATGTATTAACATGATTTTTATAATCGCATAGAGTGGATTTTTCTACATACATATAGCCTGAAAATTTGATCAAAATCGAACCACAAATAAGGGAGTTACAGCCTTTTAAAATGACCAAAAATGACGCGGTTCCATCATTTTGCTTGAAAACCCGCACTTTTTGGCGATTTCAAAAGACTGTAACTCCCTTATTTATGGTTCGATTTTGATCAAATTTTTAGAATATACTATATAGAAAAATCCACTATGCGATTATAAAAATCGTGTTAATAAATTTTGCACCACACAAAAAGTTTCCATAACAGAGTTTTTTGTAAGACCCCAAAGAGCACTCTAAAAATGAACTTCTCAAAAATTGCTCGAACACGTATACTGAGATTTGACTTGAAACTGCATTATACAAAACTTGAACAAAATCAGTCGAAAATTATGGATAACAGGATTTCTTTTCAGGTGTCGATCTACTTTTGTCCGATACTGTATTTAGATTAAATTCAATTAAAATATGGTGTGATTCTGAAACTTTTTCATACCACTTTAGATTCTGAATTTAACTTCATTTCAAAAATATTTTCAGACATTTTTTGAAATGTGTCACCATATCATGTTAATCTTGAGTTTTCCTGTATAATACTCCGGCTATTTTAAATATGTAGATTCATTTATTTTTTTGTCTTTACATAGATGGTCAAAGTGAGCAACCTTTAATTAATAAATGATTTTGTTACAACACTATAACGAAAACATAAATGAAAAATTTAGCATCCTGTAAGTTAGACACTAACAATAAGCATTTTCTGACTCATGTAATTTTTTTTCTTATTTTCAAAATCTTTTTCGCATCAGAGTTTGTTAAATTCATTTATTCATTTATGGAAAACCCTGTATATTTTACTATATCCCTATCAATGGATGAATGCAGTCCCGTTTCTGGCGGGTAGCAGGAAATGCCCCGCATGCAGGCTGCAAATTTTATGGCCGCCAAATACGGTCAGTATCCTCTAAAATAAAAGCCACTTGTGCAAGAACAAATACATTGTCTAATGAATTTTTGTCTAACATATCAAACACAATAGATTAATATTTTATTATATGATAGAATGAATGTAAAGTCGGCATTCTCTTAAAAATCCCGCAAAAACGGATGAAAACTTATAAAACGGTGTTTTTAGCGGCGTAACATACAATTCGCAAGAAAACTACAGCTATAGGTGTATCTAATATGTATTAAAAACAAATTTTCTGGCAAATTTAATAGTCCTAAAGACACTGTTTTTTTATAAGCTGTTTTAAATTTATGCCATAATAAATAAATATTGTTTAATTGCAAATAAAATTAAATAGGACAAAATTGAACTGTAACATTATACAATAGAAGCACCCAAAAAAACCTACGCGTAAGCGCCCAACCCCCTAGAAACGAACCTGAATAAATGAATTAATGTTCCTCTTACTCGATTGGAGATAAATTAATTGAATGATAATACGCTTGTTAAAGTTAAAAAAATCAATTAACGTTAGTTCTATTCTTTTTCACACTTAGGAGATACGCGGAAGAATAATATAATGAAAGCGGTAGAACATAAAAATATAATGGCAAATTCTGCTTCTGATTCTTTTAAAGACAAAGGTGTTATTTATCAATCGAGAAAGACTCAACTTAGATAAATAATATTATTACACTCGGGTACTTTCACTGTAAGGTTCGTGATCTTTATTCTCGATTACTTTTAGTGCGACACTGCTTCAGAACGGACCAGAATAGAAGAGATTCAATAGACTGCCTCTGAACAGGACGTCCGTTATACTTTTTCAATCATCACAGGAAATAGTAAATACTTTATTTTATATTAATTGTCTTCCTATAAAAGTAATAAAACGGGAAACATTTATTGAATGAATATACAGTAACCATTACAAAGCGTCAGCTATAAAGATATCTGGATCAACTCGTAGCTACTGGTTTCGGACAAAAAATTACCTTCTAACATTTTCAACTGGCTTTTGAATGTTTTAATCTCCGCGATGTTACAAATTCATAAAAAAATCTAACCCTACTCATAGTTTTTAATTTTTATTCCTTAAAAAACGAAATAAATCAATTTTTATCCGAAGCCAATAACATCAGCAATAGTTCAAGAATTATATATTTGTTTAATCAATTTTGGAAATCCAGTACAATGGCATAAATAATTAATATGTTTATGGCAATTTTATTTCTAGTATTCTAAGATCATATTAACCTACCTATTAGAAATTTTTAAAATATTGCGGAAGCCGTTTTAAATTTATAACAAAAAATATATAATTCAAGATATGAAACTTTAGAGCCCATTAGCGTTCAAACTAAGCAAATTTTGACTAATAATAAGAATAGTTAAATCGAATTATTTTGTTGACTTAATGAACATGTAGTAGAATGTGCTAAACATCTTTAGGAATGAGATATAGAATAGCGACCGCTTTATTCAGTTAGCATCGCTACTTAAACAACAATATCTTGATAAAAAAATTTGCAGAGAACTGTGAAGTATTAAAATGTATGTTTCAAAACCCAAATATATTGACATATGTTTGTATTAAATTATCTATTATTTTGATAATTTTTACAAAGGTGCGTGATATCAAACACGTCAACAAAAACAGATAGCGGTGCAACCATAAAATATTGATAAGTAATTAACTCAAACCTGGTAACGTTTTTTTGGACATAGCCTGTTTTTATTATTTTTTTTATTTTTCTCAGAATTCGGGAACTACTTCAGAAGAGTCCGAAAGTGACTGCTGTAAAGAACCAGCTTCCAAGTATCCAAGGTTAAGCGATAATAGGCGTTATATGTCATCGAGAGGGAACGATTCCAATGAAGTAAGTGAATAAATTTGCTTTTTCTTAAATTGTGAATTCGGTAGGTAGATAGATAAGAACCAAAAACATTGTACATATCACCATTTCCTTGTTAAATCCAAGTACATTACATAAACGCTTTAAAATTATTAACATAATTTCGTTTCTTCTGTTTTGATGCGCTTGAATATTACAAATATAGTTAGTCTGTACCTACTAATTACTAATTAGTAAACTCGTTGCAGGACAATATACTACAATATCCAATAAACGACAATAAGTTAAACGATACCGCGATGAGCAACTCAGTGTCACCTGAAGACGATGATATCCCTGACGGTGCCACTGGACATGGGAGCAACTTTACATTTACCGAATCAATGAAAAAAGCCCCAAACTTCGCCACTTATTACTTTAAACATGAAGACACAGATTCCGATATAGATCGTTCCATTTCAATTCGAAAAAAAAATGTTATGCATGCGCTTACTCCTGATGAGACTTCCGAAGAAGAATGGACATATGCCAAGACTATTGAAGAAATGGACGAAGGACGTTTACCTAAAGTTAATATTATTTCTGAGGATAAAATTCGAATGCTGGTTCAAAAAGCTGAGGAGTTGGTGAGTCCTGAAAAATGTCGAAACAGTGAAAGTTCCTTGAAGATGAGCAGAGTGAACAAGTGGCTTAATCTTGATAGATCTGATGATAGTTGTGACGCCAGTGCAGAAGAAGATGAAAAAGAGTCTCAAACTTCCGAAGAAATTAATGTTAGCACAGCAACTTTAAAGGAAGATGATCGAAATAATTCTTATGTGGAAGTGAATAATGCTTGGGTTGATACAGCCGGGTAATAATAATTCTATTAAATTCTTAACTTATTCATTACTTTTTTTTTAGACTCAACTTTTTCCATCATTCGTCCATATCAGAATCGGCATTAAACAAAATAAATTTTTCACCTACAACTCTAGATCGTTTCACAACCTTAAGCGCTAATAATTTTACAATTAATGCATCAGCGTCTTCGGCTATTGAAGAAGTGTCGCCATTGAAAACTGAAAAATTAACTCCAATAAGAAGAAAAAAATCCAAATTAAAAAAGAAAGCTCTCTTTGGCAAATCTGATTCCCATCTTCTTAAATCAAATTCAAATAGACCAAGGAACCTGTTGTTTAAATCTGGTTCATTTTCTGGCTACAGTCTAAAAAAGTGTAGCACTGAAAAACATTTCACCAGCGATCCATCTGCTGTAAATTATTGCACACAAGCATGGTACTATATGTCAACCACCAGTGGAGCCGAAAGCGAAGATGATTCACAAAAAAGGTAGTGTGGAAATCAGCATTATATCCTATTGAAAAACAATTAAATATAAACTTTCCAGAACACCTCCATTGGATTCTTATATTAACTTACGGCAGACATGTTTAAATTCCGAGATTAGAGATGAGAGCCCTGGAAAATTTAGTTTGAATGCAATTGAATCAAATTCACTTTCCGAAGCTTGGGATAACTATCAAGTAAAACAATATAATTAAAATAAAAAGATGTTGTCATGTGTTGACATTGACGTTTGACAGGAAAATTATTTGTCTGAGCCTTACAGCGAGTCACATGATTCAGACGCAGCCAGAAGACTTTTAAATTTTGGTGAAGACTACCGAAATTTCATTGACAGTCAATCAGACTGGTCGGCTCTATCCGATATATCGCCTAAATTCAAAAGAAAAACTCTTTCTCAAGCCCAAACCACTGAAGATTCTCCAAGTGACGATGAAAGTTTGAAAACTCTCATAAATCGTTCTAAAGATCAACTCAAACTCTGTCAAGACGTTTTTGAACACGTCGGAGACAGTCTCGGTAATCAAATTGTAGGTTTTTATACTTAAATAAGATTCATAAGATTTGAAAATAAGTTTTTAAGGATGAATTAATTGCTAACTGTGACAGCCATTTGACTTTGCTTGGTCGCATAACTGAATCATCAGAAGAATTTAAAATGTCGGTCCCAGACACAACTTTTACGAAAGGTTCGTTTTGTTTTTTATATGTATATTAAAGAGATTTTCATGTGACATTTTTCAAATAATAGTCGATTACATATTAAATCACGGTAATTTAATTGTGACGGAATTGGGTGAATTATTATTTGAATTGACGTGAACATTAATTTAAGTTCCGAGATATGTATGCTCTTTTTCATAAAACCTGTATTGCTGGTTCAACTTGTCTTTGGTTTTGTACTGTCTGTAACAATACAAAAATTTTTAAAATTGACGGCGAAACAACAAATTATTGAAGGTTATGTGTTAAAATTCGTCACAAAATAGAATGTCTAAAATAGATTAAATACATATCGTACAACCTAAACCTAAACTACTGTATCAACTCCAAAAATATTTTTTTCAAAATGTTGAAAAACTGATTAACACTCTCTGTAATTTGTGATATGAGTTTGTCGTTAATCTTTTGCTGATCTCTTAACATATTATTAAATTTGTTTAATTGGTTCATGGAACTTTATTATTTCCATCCATTAATTACAAAGTGCTTTTCATAAATCACCCTCAACCACCCCCTCAGGCTTTTTAACAGATCAGTTTTTTCAAAACTCCAAAAAGGCCTTAAATAAGACGAAAAATATTTGATTGTTAAGCCAAGAAATTTCTCTTAGAAATTATGTCTTTAATCGTTGATTAAATGTACGTAACCGTTTATTTAACACCCTGTACATACATACAGACTGTTCAGGAAATAATTTTCGTAAATGTAGCTAATGATTAAAGACATCATTTCTAAAAGAAGTAAGAAGTGCAACATATATCGAAAACCTAATAGTTTTTGCAAAATAAAACAAACTTTTAATTTTTGAATTTTTGCCTATTTACAGTTCTTTTTCTCAAAAACTAATTGATAAATTTTAAATCAAATTAGACCCTTAAATGCAGCTTTGAAATACTTTCAATTTGAAATGCCACTTGACCCATGGTTCCATTAAAAAAGTGGGCCTCTTGGTCTCACGGCAAAATTATAAATACTTATGTTGAACCAAGATAGTCAAAAGATAGTATTTTGAGTCTTATTTAAAGCTTCTTTTGGAATTTTGAAAAAATTAATCCATTAAAAAGTTAACGGGGGGTTACATTTATGAAGAGCACTGTATGTATATTTATTTATCAATATACGGTAATTAATAACAAAACATAATAAATATTAAATCATTTTTTCTTGAATAAAGGTTGAGATTTCAAAATGAAATAAGAATATGTACATCAGGGAAAACACGTTCTTTAAAATTTTAGAACTGATTTGACACTAGACACACACAGATAGGACAAAAATGTATAACTTTCATTGTTGCAACCGTCGCCAAAATTAGCAAAAGTGATTTATTTATCGATTTAAAAAATATATTGTTGCCAAATCGCAAGTTTCTAATTTACGTATTATATAATAGCAAAAATAAATATTTTTAATTTTTTAACATTATGACTTTCTTAAACAAATTTTGTTAAAACA
>JABRWK010000223.1:86276-99432 GCA_013372445.1 Hypothenemus hampei | reverse complement strand
ATACACTGATGTGCATAACTATAGCACCACTTAATATTTCATATCTAGCTTGTCCCTTACGAAAGCTAATTTAAGCAATTTTCACTAAATTATAAACGAAAATTGAAGCAGTTTTGCCAAATATAACAGTTTTTCTAATATTTATTGAATTGTTACAAAAAAAAAGCATTCAATAAAAAATGTCCATTTGTTCATAACTATAGCACCACTTGAATTTTGCTCTTTTCTGGATTATAAAAACTACCTAATTTGGCAAAATTGCTTCAAATTAGGTTTATAAAATAGTGATAATTGTTTGAACTAACTTTCGTAAGGGATAATCCAGATACGGCCAAAATTCAAGTGGTGCTATAGTTATGCACACCAGTATATTACAAATATTAACTCGTATTCTAACCACTTCTTAAACGACCATCCGTTCTCGGTTTACATTGTAATTGTAAAATACCTCAGATTGGCCGTAAAACGAATTTTATTACCATTGTGCATATCAATCTCCAGGATTAACCCTTCAAATTTTACAACTTAGTATCCTCACACAATAATTTCTCTAGTCGTAAAATTTATATTTACTAGTCTGTAAGTACTAAAATGTCAAGCGTTAAATAATAGTTAATATTTGTTTCAGCCAAAAGGACATAGTTAAATTATCTGCAGGTAAGAAATTGATAAAAACGAATGGTGGAGATGATGATCCGGAACCTAATGATGAGTACCTAGGGAAATCATGGATAAAACGATTTTTTAAGGCGTCTTTAGCTTTTCAATTGGTTATTTTAACCTTCGTTTGCCTAAGCTGTTTATACGAACCTCAATGTTGCGATTACATGAATACTTATCACTGGTCAGTTAGTGCCAAATTACATTACGAGGGACGACCTCCCATATAAGTCTGTACATATTTGAAATAATTTTATTTTTTCACCGTTATTACAATATTTTTATAAAGTGAGATTTATTTATATTTATAGCGTAGAGTATTAGTATATATACAAAATGTTTCAGTTTTTTATAGTAGGAACTTTGACTGCCGATAAAAAATTATATTTTTGAATGAAAAAGTAACTTTTTTATTCATGAAACTATGTAATATGTCCCTGAAACAGTGAAAATGCCTTTTTTTTACTTATCTTATTGGACTTTTTGTAGAAAATGAATTCTTTGTTTGGATTTCAGCAATTTTAAATAAAAAATATGTATCAAGAGTAAAAATTTAACACATTAGATCGCTGAAACGAAACTTTTTGAGATATAGGAGGTTTGCTAAAAAATAACGAGCATTTTGTAATTTTGCATGTTATTTTAGTCCGATTGGCGCGATTTTTTTGCTGTTATGATAGTAAATTTGTTGCACAGTATTAATCATATTAGATATTTTGTTTATTGTCAAGAAGGTTACATATGTTTCGATAGGATCAGTTAGCTATTTTGAAAATGGATCGGAGAATTTGTATTAAATTTTGTTATAACAATGGAACAAAGTGTAGCAAAGTTTTAGAAATGTTAAATTGGTGAATATGCTGTCAGTAAAGCAAGGGATTAAGACTGATATAAGCATTTTCGGAATGGCTAATTGATATGTCAACATCATTAGTTACTTCTCTGAATGTGATTCGGCAATCATTCATAATCATTTATTTCACTTTTCCTATGTTTTCATTGATTTTTTATGTGCTTTTGTCCAGTGCACTCATTGTCGAAACGCTTATACCACTCGTAAACATTTGCTTTACTCCTAACAGATTCACCAAGAGCAATATTTGACATTTCTAAAACTTTGATGCAGCTTCTTCCTTTCGTATAGCAAATTTGAATACAAATTCTGTAATTTATTTTCAAAATCGGCAATGCTACCAAAATAAATACATGAAACCTGTTCGACGTCTGCCAATAGACAAAATATCCAATATGGCTAATGAGGGTAACAACCTTTTAGACAAATTTACCAACACAATAACGAAAAAATCGCACAAATTGGACTCAAACAATATGCGAAATTATAAATTTCTCGTTGTTTTTTGAACATACCACGTATGCTTATATAAATGTTTGATCCTGAAATATAATTTTCTATCGACAGTAAAAATATAAAAGAGGTAATAAAAGGTATAAAAGAACTGAAACTCTCTATATACCGGGCGTGTTGTATTGTAAATTACAGTGGCGAAACTTTAATAGAACCTTTGGAAAACAAAAAAAATCATATCGACATGGGTCTTAAAGGTGTTTAGGTTTTCAAAAAGAAACTTTTTTTTTCCTACAAGTTAAGATAATTTAGCCAAAAGATAATTTAATCAAATTTAGTAAACATCTTTATTCTAAATGGTATCGAATTTTGTTAAAATATTACTTCCAAAATGAACAGTGACGGAGTTGCGAGAACTTGAACTCCCTTATAATATTTAATTAAATAATGATATGGTCCAAAGGTTTTTACATCTGACGTTTCACTTACAATGAGCATTTTCAGAGATGAGATAAAGGTTGAATTGATCTCCTCATTGATGGCACGATGGAAACCCAGTTTCCCTCAGTTCAATTCAAATAAAGTGGATGTCTCGCAGTTATGAGCACAATGTCAAGTCTAAAAACTTTTGAGCCACGCCAATAATGTCCGAATGAACATTCATTTAATGAAAAAAATAATAACATTTTTAATAACCATTCGCTTTCTTAAGTCGGAAACTAAACATTTCATGACATTTTTTCTTCTCATTTTCAAAACCATATTTAAGTTGGGCTACTGCAATTAGGGACACGCTGTATGTTATATGTTATGTTACAGATAATCATAGACGTACATATGTACAGGGTGATTCAAAACTCAGTGACTTAATTTTAAGACCAGATTCTTGACATTTTTCTAAACAAAAAAGTCTTTCCATTTTTTAAATAGTTGCCCCATTTTCAAACTACAGCCTCAAACGTCTAGCCAATAAGAATGCATTAAGACAATTTGAAATTGTCAGTATTACCAGATTTATTTTTGTTATTACAGAGGCAAGATTAGTAACAAAAAAATTAACAATTATAAAAATCTTCCTCGATTGATCGACGTGCTAAATTTGCATTGCTATCAGCAAGATCGTAAATAAAATTTGTCTCGAAGTTCTTGATTTGAAAATTGGTTTAAATAAAATTAAAAATTAAATGTCAAATTGTGTCAGATTTTTATAGTTGCCAATTTTTTAGTTTTTGCTAATGTAGCCTCTGTAATAACAAAAATAAATCTGGCAATACTGACAATTGGAAATTTTCTTGTTGCATTCTTATTGCCTAGATATTTTGGACTGTAGTTTGAAAATGAGGCAACTGATTAAAAAATAAAGACTTTTTTGATCAAAAAAATGTCAAGAATCTGCTCTTGAAATTAAGTCACTGAGTTTTGAATCCCCCGGTATAAAAAAGATGTGTCTCATAAGGCAATGCTAAGAAAAACAGAACATAAATTTTCACGTTTGGGTTAGATTCTTTTTCGGAATCTTTACCTAATCTAATTATTTTATGTCTATATAGACGATCGGCATACAAAGTAATTTTTTTGAAAAGAGACAATCAGACAAAGGGAAAATGGATCTAAACCGCTACTATTTACCAAACCTTGTCATTATAAAAATATCAAATATAGATGTATATTTAAATAAATATGTATCTATCTATATGTGTATGTGTGTTCTATACATGTGGTATTTTAAATTCTTTTATTAAGCTTTTAGAAAGCTTATAGGTTTACTGTAAAACATGGTCTTTCGTTACGAATGAAAAATCCGGAAACCGATGGTAGGCCAAGTCAAAATATGATGATTACACTCGACATGCTTTATACCTATATTATATGATTAAAATCTACAGAGTGTTGAAAGTTAAAGTTTTACTTTGAATTTTTTTAATAATTTCCTCTCTTTTCAAACGATCAACTCCAAAATTGGCAGGCTTGGATTTTCAAAAATGCTAAACAACAATTTTTATGTAATTTGTAGAGGACGCTGATTAAAACTTACCTCTACGACATATAAGGTACATTTTTTTTTACAGTTTAATTATGCTCAAATTTTATTGAAACTAGTGAAAAAACGTTCATCTTCACTCAAAAATGTTATTTTTTTTTCATTTTGATATTTCTCCAGTTCTGAAATTTTTACTCATAAAGAACTTGGTACTATACCTATGAGTATTGGACCTTTTAAAAGATCAATTAGAAAATCAATACAAAAACAAAATAATACATTTTATTACAAATTTTAAAAATCAAAATTAACTTCATACTAACAGATAAATTGAACAAAAGGTAATACGCAACATGGATATTTAGAAGGATAAGGGATGAAATTGTTTATGAGTAAAAATCTAGGAAACAGAGAAAGATATCGAGATGAAACAAAAATACTATTCTTGAATGAAAGTAAACGCGGTTTCATTATTTTCAATACAATTTGGGCATAATTGCATTGTAAAAAATATAATCTTGATGCCCTAGAGGAGAATTATAATCAGTATCTTCTACAAGTTATATAAATATTACTTAAAAATTCTTGACTGACATCTTTGAAAATCCAAGTTCACCTATTTTGATGTTGATCGCATGAAAAGATAGGAGGTTATTAAGAGCATGCAAAGAAAAACTTCAACTTTCAACCTTCTGTGGCTTTTAAACGCACAACAATGATGGGGAATGTCAGGTATAATCGTCGTATTTTAGCCTCTTCTACCACCGTTTTCGGGATTTCCTATTCTTGATACAATACCCTGTACATACATTTTTAACACGTAGGTACAAATTATAGAAACGAAACTTATTCAATATAAATACATATGCATGTGATAAAAAGAATCCCCGAAAGACTGCACAACGTTTGACTACAATATCTGCAGTTCACAAAAAATAATTTGACCTATTTTTTTATATAACTTTTAAATGGAATAGTAATTTTTTTACAAAGCAGAGAAAAAATATAAACACATCAGTTAAATAAAAGATTGCATTTTTTTTCAATGTAGCTATGGTTAAAAATTTTTTTAAGAGCTTATTTCATTGGAAAACTTTTTGTCTGTTCTAAAAACTTTGTGGCATGTGCGGTTTTTTACAAAAAAATAAATTACGATGCCCATGTACAATGTTGCATATGTTTTACTATAAAGTCCTAATTGAATAACCTTTTCTGAATTATTATATTACCTTACCAACAAACACAACAAAAAATAAAATGCTGGCCAAAGTCTACTCATAGCATATCGGAATTTAATTTTTTCTTACATGTAAACAACATTTGACTACGGATAAAAAAGTTTCGAAATGGAAATTAGCTATATAACAAATAAAAATTAGTAGCCATAGCAACCTTTATAAAAAAAAGTACAATCGTTTCTGTGAATGATACATGACTTTCTTCATAATCTAATGCTTTGAAAAATGGGTTGAACCATTTAGAGGTAACAAAAATCGCAGAAATTTTGACACTATCTAGCGGCCCCATGAAACTTTTTAGAACAGTTATAGGTAAATTAAATCACATAGCTCTTTTGTGTCTTAAAATTTCTGGTTAACCACTACTCAGTCATTTTGGGGACACCCTGCATAATGTTATATTTTCGTGAAAAAATAATTAACTAAATGACTCTACCAACTCAATGTAATTAAATCTTAATCGCATAAAATCACTGGGTCTAGATTTTTTTATAGGGAAAACCATTCTAGGATTGATTTATAATTTATATACCTTAATCTTTAAAAACAATTACATCAAAACTAACAAAACGTTATTTACGATTAGTGATTTTTTTGCAGGAATAATAATCACAAAACATTCAATACATGTATGTATGTTAACACTTAAACCGTTAAGCCAAATTAATAAACAACCACTCACGAGATTTCTCATGTTTCAATTTTTCAAATCGCCGGTCTTAGAGTGAGCCTACGGGAAATGATATGTGGTCATTTAATTGTTAATTACGCATGTATTAGTTATGCCACTATCCATTACTAGGAATTTAAAAAACATATGTATTAAAAGTATCCCTACTTAAAGGTGCGTCCACATTTAACGGATAAATATATTCGAAGGGAACAAGGTCTTGAGCTGTAGAAGTATTTTTACATAAAACGCTCTTGCGGTTTAATAGGAAAAACTAGAAATAGTTTTTCTCTTCTCTTTGTGCTAATCATAATTTTATGTTATATTAATATGCATGTATGTATTAAAATTTGACTTTTTTTGTCAAAATTACTCATAATATAGTTTTTTAAAATGGAATTTTATAGCGTGCTAAAAGTCGTTTTCGAATTTGAGAATGCTTATTTTATAGAATATGTTTACTCAGAAAACCTAAAACAATGTACTTTTATTTTTAGTGTACAGATGTATGTGTTTACTTACATCTATGAGTATTGATTTTATTTCATTTACTAAAGGTTCTTACTTTGATCAAAACCAAAAAAACGATATATTTATGAATGTTAGTTTCATTACAATGATTTTTTAATTGTAAAACCAAATACAAAAACGAAAAATAAAATTTTTTAAAGATGCCTTACATAGTTTTATTTAAATATTCATTATATTTTACTCTACTGTCTATTCATAAAAATGTAATCGCTAAACTTCCGGTGGCACTGACACTACAGGAGATAATTCCAAATGGGTACCAGGAATCGAGGTGGTGTGGTGCTGTTTATGCTTTTACCACTTTGCACGTACGTAAACTTTTTAATATTCAAGTTCCGTAGGATGGCTCCCAAAGGTTCCCTCTTGCCTCCCACATATCTTAACAGACTACCTTACTCATTTTTTATTGTTGTATGTAATTGAAACAATTATATTACACAACTGTTACGCAAAAGCAAACATTCAGTCCATAAGGCAATTTGTTTTTAATTAATTATTAAAAATAAGTTCATATGTTAAATTCTCATGAATTAGAACATTGTGATCTTATACAAGTTTTAAGTTTTCTAAGAAAAATCTTGTGAGTGGAAAAACAAGTACCTAACGGAAAAAATCTTATCTAGATTTTGTAAGGCATAATAACGAAAAAATATACCTGAGTTGGGAACAGAAAGACGTTCAGATTATTCATAACATAATTTTAACGAGATCGGCACAAAAAGATATCCTCCAGAAGATTCATTCATACTTGTTCTTGTTCTCAAGGTAAGTGCATATGCGTTGTTTTAAAACAAGTACATATATATGAATCACTCAAAATATAGGTCATTGGCGTATAGTGTGTGAGGGTGAGCAACTGTAAATAGACCCTTTTTGAATAAATTATTTCCCTTGAGATTACCACAACTGCTGCTCT
This sequence comes from Hypothenemus hampei, assembly GCA_013372445.1. Taxonomy (NCBI): domain Eukaryota; kingdom Metazoa; phylum Arthropoda; class Insecta; order Coleoptera; family Curculionidae; genus Hypothenemus; species Hypothenemus hampei. The sequence goes on along the minus strand of JABRWK010000223.1, from coordinate 92,130 downwards.
ATAAACCTAGATAGATGAATGTAGAGCGCAATTAAAAGAAAATTCGAGATGTCCACCAAAAAAAATTAGTAAAACTGCAATCATCTAAATTAATTACTTTCGGTTAACAAGATAACATGTATTGTTTGCAATACACGGTTCATAAACATGTATTTTTATCCTACAGACAAAATTGTTTTCAATTGTTATTCAGTTAAATTAACTCGAAAAGAACTCTAACGTAGAACATGTTATTTATTTAGTAAAAATGCGTTCATATTAAAAATACAATGAAGCATTGAAGGAAGCAAGTCACAATTTTGATTACTTTAATTACCACCAAATCAGGCAAAGAGTTCTTAAAATAAGGAAAATATAAAACGCATCAAAGATTTCATAGATTTGTTACATAATACATACTCTAAATATATAGGCGTCAAGTAATTCTAAGTGCGCGCGTCAGACCAGCCCACGGGCGTAACGGAGGCCGGCGGACCTGCGTCACGTGGTTAGAGTGGCTCCGCCTTCTAAGAACGGCTCATTGAGCCTTTTTGTCCGTCGCGCTGCCCATCAATGGCCGTGTGGTGAGTTCGCGAGGATCATCGCAAGACACGCACTCTCGAGTGTCCAAAACGTGCGAAGACGGTCTGTGCGAGTGTGGTGTCGTTGTTTCTGTAAAGAAATCAAGAAGAAGAAGAATTCGAACTGGATCATCCGGGCGGTTTTGGCGCGTCGCCATGGGCGGCCGTCTTGGGACACCACGCTGCGGCTGCTTCAATTATGCAAACGGGAGAACCACACGGGTATGGTACCTCGCATCATCCTGGTGCTCCAATGGATTTACATATGCCACAAGCTTTTCCTTACTATCGGTATGTATGTATTTCTCTTTCAAATTGCATTCTTCAAAACCTCATTTAAGATTTTTTAATAAAAAGTCTCAAAATAATAGCTTTGCTTGCACGATTAAGTACATTCAAATATTCTAGTTAACCATGACCCAGCACACACTTAACGGTAAAAAAAGCGATTTGGCCACTTGTTGATTATTGTGTTCCTTCACATAAACGAAATGGAGCCGTTTTTGGCACGCAGCTAACGCAAGTTTTATAAATTTGATGTAAAAAACGCTAAAGAAATGATGACGGATATCTCACGAGTCATAATGCGATAAAACCAACGGTGATCCTTTCAAAGCAATAAAGCAAATCCTGATTAGCGCTTCTTAATGTTTGCGTTTCATTTCTCCCCTCTTAACTGTACAAACAGATTTCTTAAATGAAGTTTAGAAGTTGTTTTGGTTGTGGAAGATGTCGGCTGCTCCCTCGTTTTATAATAACTTTAAGCAGAGCAGCTTTTGTTTTGATTATTTCACTCAACACTGAGTATTGCAAGGCTTGAATCGGGTTTTTCTTTTTTTTTAAACGAGCGGAACATGTCAAGATTAAAACTGAATTTTTGAATAAGAGAAAAAGGAATCCTATGTAAAATAGATTTTATTATATGAAATTTCCAATTCAGGGGACGAATGATGGCAAAATTTAAGGAGTTAAACACTCCACTAGCTTTTCATTGTGTCAATGCGTTTCCGCATTTTTCGCTTTTCTTTTTTTACATTTGCAAGTTTAATTAATTGAAATGAAAGACCACCGTATGGTTGTAAACTCTTAAAAAGAAACTAAACTAATTTTGAGAAATTGGAGAAAAGAATTTAAGGAAAGGCTGCTATTTTCCTTTAGAAGAATTTCGTGGGACGAATTTTTATAGAAACAGGGGTCCCAACAGGAGTTTTTAAGTTCAAGGGGTGTAAATGTAAGAGGCTAATGTCTTTAGGGGCTGTGAAGGGTCCGATCAAAAATTTGCAAGTCTGATTTTTTTCACAGCATGTTGATTATACTTTAAAACAGTGACTACGTCCCCTTGCTGCTGCTACTACTACCGCCGCCGCCAAAGGTGCACGAGCCACTTTGTTAAGGCTAAATCGAGTCAAAGTGGAACTGCTGTATTAATTCATCCAACCCTCCACACCCCCCACACCCCACCTCTTAGTTCCTTGTAACAGCTTGTACTATTATGAATTTGATTTTTACCCTCCTATAGGGTGATATATTTTTAATAGTTATTTATCGAGCTTCCTTTCCTTCGAATAAATTATTCGATAGAACGCGAAAGAAAAGAAATTGTTAGTCAATTTAATAACAACTACAAGTATTTACGTTTATTCTCTATGAAGTTTTTTTCCTGAACAATCGGATCGTTCAAAAAGAACGCCCGAAAGACATATAAGGCCACGACGGCTACTCATTCGGACGAATGCAGCCACTTTTTTCCGCAAAAAACATACCTTTACCGTTTCTTTCGATTTTTGTTGCTTTATTCTTTCCTGTTGATTAACACAAACCGACAAAAAAGTCCTTTAACCAAACGTGTATCGGAAAAATCGCAAAAGAAACAAGAGTGCCTTGATTACATTTCAAATGCCGATCAGGTATATGTATATATGTATGTATACTTCCCAATAAAGCAATATGGGGACCGTTTTTTGCGTTCGCCACGCATCCAAAAGCCACCCTCTCCCTTTTCCAGTATTTTATATGCGTAATAAGGACATTTAAACTTTCTACGAAATATCTGTGGTATTAGGTGCTAGAAAAACAACTAACGACAACAGATGTGCCAAACTGCCAGAATTTCATTCGGAAAATTTAGGCGAAGGGGATTTTTTTCATAAAATTTGAGGTTTCAAAAAAGGCATCTCAAAAAAGATCCTATGATTTATGCATAACAAGTCCCTTTTGGCAAAAGCCGCCTCCGTCTTTGAAAGACATTATAAAGTAGCATTCACGAGCTGAATCGCGTTCGCGAACGCCTTTGATTTTCGCCTTCGGAACACGGATATGTAGTTAAATCGGATCAAGATTGGGGTGACAAAACTAATCAAAATACATAGCCTACGCCCCACTTTTCGGTTAAGTCAAAATAAATGATAAAAACGAATCGCTTTTTAACAACAGCTTCCGTCTCCATGGAGCAATGAAACGGTGGCTTATTAGGTCCATATCCAAATGTCATCAGCGGATTCGCTCAGGGTTTTATAATTAATCCTTCCCTCAATCATCAAGGTATGGAGAAGATGTGTCATGTTTGGGACATAAAACCGATCCTCGAACGTAACATGTGTCTAAAACTGGCCCTCGTAGCAAAGTTGTCGCGGGCATGTGCCGGTAACGGCCTTTATCCCGAGAGAGCACGGTTCACATTACCGATTGCTGACGTCCTCCAGATCTTTCCTAATCACTCTATAATTAGGCTCTTTGCTCTTTCAAGTCAATTCGAATAATCGTAATAAAATAAAAAAATTATTTTATTATAATAAGACCTTAAAACAAACGGCCTTAATTTTAACTAATAATAAATGGAACAACATATATGTATGTGCGAATGGAGTCGATAATCGATGGATGGAAAGTCGTTTAACTGGTCTACTTAAAATATAGTAATAATAAATCATTCATCGAGATCGTCTCTCTCACGCGATGAGTACCCGCTAAGAACCAGAGCTACTGCTACCACTGCTACTGTTGTCGGTGGAACGCGCCAACAAGGGAGCGAAATTCATCACGCGAACTGATTGTGCAGAAAATATTACCCGTCCGGTACCAATTAGTACTAATGGACATTAAGTTATCTACCCCTTAAATTTGCTATTGGTTTATTCTGGATCGCCATCGACCTTTATTGCACAGTTTTACATCGGACTTTCCATGAGAAATGAATTTTCTAAATAAAACTGTTTACTAACAAACTAATTGCAACATAAAGTCATGTTAAACACAATTGTACTGTCTCATTTATGGGTGAAATGTCATGTGAACCTCGTTCCTTACTTTTCAGCTCGCCTTTGATTCTTTTTTGTTTTTTTTAATTATTTTCGTGAAATCGCTTTATAAATCTAAAATCTAGGAAATAGTAACATCTTTGAATGAATATTAACGGACATATTATCTACGTACGCATATGTAAGTAAGTACATATTTAGATATAATCAAACATCATATTAAATTAAGATTAATAAGTTAAAAATTCACATAATAAAAACTATTATAATAAAACAACTTTAAGAATTTGCTACAACATATTAACAGCTATTTGCGGTATAAATTGGATATTACGTTTACGTTTAGATTTGGGTTTGTGCGTGTTATAAATCATGTCGAACTGTCTGAAGAGTTGACGTTGATGGACTGTGCTCCTCGGTCTGCATGCATTTAAATTTTGTCGCAAGCGTTTGTCTGTGTTTTTGTGTATTTTAGGGCGCTCGAGAGGACATGCAATTTTTCATTCTGATGCAATTTGATTAAACGTAAATTGTAGTTATTGTTTTCGAAATGGCAAAAATACAATTTTTCTAATGGAAGAAAGTCGTTACATTTTTACGATGTACCGAGTTACCGCTCGTTGTCTAGTTAAAAATTTACCATTCTTATTAGCTAAGTCAACAGGACGAAACACGCCGGGAATAAACTAATATCCAAAACGAGTCAACGAAGACATCAACTCGAAGAACGAAGCTTGACTGATGGGGAAATGATCGTCGATTGTTTGCACTGCACAATTTCCCATCGAGTGACGTGTATGCGGAAATTGGTGCCAATCTCGAGGGAAACGGACCGTCTAGGGTCTATAGTGCCTACATAGGATAGATACCTATGGCACGCACAAAAGAACTTAAAGGGAACATTTAATAAAATACGTATTTAATCTTTTCTTCTTGTGCTAGTTGATATTCGTCGTTGTCATTTGCTATTGAAATATAATAACACAGATAATTTTAATTTTATCAGTAATTTCAATTGAAATTACCCAAACAAAAATAAGGAATACCATTAATTTTTTAAAATCTGTATTACTCCGAATTTAATAAATTTAATTTGAAGATATACAATTACATACATATAGAATAACATATTGTTTACGAGGAAAAGGAATTTTGGATCTAAACGAAAGAAAGTTTGGCAACAAGGGGAGGTTAAAGTTTCAGGATTATTAACCACGGTCGGATGACCATATTCACTTGAATTGTCGGTTGGTTAACTTTCGGGCCTTTTAGGCGATCGAAATGGCTTAAACATTACTTTTTCACTTTCGCACATCTCTATGGGAATTGAGGAGTTTGTCGAGGGAGTTTTCGCTTCGAAAAATAGGTGAAATGGTCGGTTAATTGATGCGTATGTGAGAGAATCTAAAGAAAGTTCAAGGCGAACGGTCTTTAAACGAAAATAATGTATTTGTCTACGTCAAACACTAGACGCTTATACTAATAAAATAAAAGATATAGCACCTGTTTCTCTCGGGTTCCGTCCTTTTTACATCTTATTTGACCGCCTCTCTTTGTTTTTATACAGAGTGTCCAGGGATTAAAGTTGAACCGAATTTTAACTTGACAAAGAATAGTTATGTTGAAACTGAAAGACTGACAAAAACAAAACTGACATTCGATATTGTTCAACGAAATTTATTTATCGTACGTACAATTATTTGGAATGGAAAACAACTATTAATCTAGCTCGTAGGCACCCATAGAATTTCAACATGCGGCCAGTGATTAGAATTGAACTCCGGTACGGTTTTTTCCTCTTTGAAACAATGTTTGTTGGCTGAATGTCATCTTAATCACCTCATACCAAAGATGGTAAAGTCCAGTAGCAGTTAGTAACAGCAGGTCTCTATGAACTTACCCTCGGTTGCCGATGATTGAAACTTTTTCAGTTGGTAAAAAGTCTTTATTCTAAAGTCTATTGAACTTTCAGAATCCCATTTTGAAGGCAATTGTAAATTATCCGAAAAGATGATTTTTTAACAGAGCTGTCGTGAA
>JABRWK010000223.1:53877-78399 GCA_013372445.1 Hypothenemus hampei | reverse complement strand
GTATACATACATATTGGTCGTTCTAGAGACTAATTCTAATTTTTCAAACACTAAACTGTATTTTTTATAGGTATATTTTAGATTAATAGAAATAAATAATTTGCACAGTAACTTCATTTTTTCATATACAGCATAATTAAAGAGTTACAGTTATTTTGCATCACTTTTTCCCAATCTCTACAATGTGAGGCAATATCAGCGCATCGGACGATTACGGCTTTATTAATGGTTTTAATTGAAAATTGTTTTTACAGCTATATGTAGGACCTTATGGAGCACATTTTAAAAATATTTTCCTTTATGACTTTTGACCCTTGGATTATTACATTTTCTTAAATTTCTCAAAAACTATTTGTTTTAGACCTATTGTGTGCTATAGAAACTCCTACTGTTTTGTTTTTCTGATTTCAAATATGTAATAAAATATAGTATGTGCAATTAAAAAAAACATAAGTTTGGTCTGTATCTTTTTTTTACTTACCCTGTATAAATGAAAATATTTTTAAAATGTGCTTCATAAGGTCCTACATATAATTGTAAAAACAATTTTTGATTAAAACCATTAATAAAGCCGTAATCGTCCTAGGTGCTGATATTTCCCCACCCTGTATACTATAGTGTCTCAACTTTTAGTCGATAAACTTTAACAATGATTTCTACACTGAAAAATAATCATAGTTTATTCTATAAGTTATATTCTAAAAATGTTTTGTAACAGAAATACAGGATTTACAAGTTTTGTTAAAAAATAGAAATTTATTAATTTCTCCTAAACCGCTTGATATATTATATTGCAATTTTATAGGCGTTACTGATATCAAACAACTAATTTTTTAAAGTAAAAATAAAATTTTTGATTTCAACAGTGGCGTACACACGGACACTATGTGGAATATTTTTAAAGGAAAAAACGTACGATACTGGTTTTTCTCGAAATAAAATTCACATTTGTAGTCTCCATTCATTTTTGAATAAAAAAATACCTTGTCTTTTTTTTTTTCGAGAAACACTGTTTTCGAGTAAAAAAATGAAAGCCGTTTAAATGCACACTATGTTACATGGTTATAAAGTACTGCAATCGTAATTTTACTTCTCGGTTTAAATTAATATTTTATGTCCATGTAAAATAGCGTATACTCAAACGGCTTTAATTTTTTTACTCGAAAACGGTGCTTCCCGAAAAAAAACACAAGATATTTTTTTTATTCAAAAATAAATGGAGACTACAAATATGATTTTTATTTCGAGAAAAACCAGTACCGTACGTTTTTTTTCTTTAAAAATATTCAACATAGTGTCCGTGTGTACGCCACTGTTGAAATCAAAAATTTTATTTTTACTTTAAAAAATTAGTTGTTTGATATGAGTAACGCCTATAAAATTGCAATATAATATATCAAGCGGTTTAGGAGAAATTAATAAATTTCTATTTTTTAACAAAACTTGTAAATCCTGTATTTCTGTTACAAAACATTTTTAGAATATAACTTATAGAATAAACTATGATTATTTTTCAGTGTAGAAATCATTGTTAAAGTTTATCGACTAAAAGTTGAGACACTATAGTATACAGGGTGGGGAAATATCAGCACCTAGGACGATTACGGCTTTATTAATGGTTTTAATCAAAAATTGTTTTTACAATTATATGTAGGACCTTATGAAGCACATTTTAAAAATATTTTCATTTATACAGGGTAAGTAAAAAAAGATACAGACCAAACTTATGTTTTTTTTAATTGCACATACTATATTTTATTACATATTTGAAATCAGAAAAACAAAACAGTAGGAGTTTCTATAGCACACAATAGGTCTAAAACAAATAGTTTTTGAGAAATTTAAGAAAATGTAATAATCCAAGGGTCAAAAGTCATAAAGGAAAATATTTTTAAAATGTGCTCCATAAGGTCCTACATATAGCTGTAAAAACAATTTTCAATTAAAACCATTAATAAAGCCGTAATCGTCCGATGCGCTGATATTGCCTCACATTGTAGAGATTGGGAAAAAGTGATGCAAAATAACTGTAACTCTTTAATTATGCTGTATATGAAAAAATGAAGTTACTGTGCAAATTATTTATTTCTATTAATCTAAAATATACCTATAAAAAATACAGTTTAGTGTTTGAAAAATTAGAATTAGTCTCTAGAACGACCAATATGTATGTATACATATAGGGTGTCATACAAGTAAACGTCATTCCTTGGAGAGTGGTTTGCCAAGCTCAAAATAAGTCGATATAATGAAACTTACCTTAGTCCAAAACTTGATACTAACTGAAATACGCGGGGACAAAGTTGAAAAAATAAATCACATTTTCTTTAATATCTTTTGATCACTTTCAACTAATTTCACGAAATTTCGTATCCGAAGGTTTTTAGGGATAAGAAGTTTAAATTTATCAACGACTTGGTTGTATCTTCTAGAAGGCGCCACAAGCCACCATTAAAACACTTTCAAACCGCTACAATCTTGAGTGTGTCATGGTATATGTCATTTTGATATGGAAAAATAATTTTCCCTACTTTTTGTACTTAATAAAGTTATACCTGATCGACGTCACTAAAAGCAACGATTTTCGAAAAAAATGCATCTAATGAAAAGCTGAAGCTGATTTAGTTAATTCTTACCAGTTATAATTATTAATAACAATAAGAAATGTTTACATGGTGTCCCACGATAAATTACCCACTAAATATCAACTCTGTACATAGTAGGAAAAAAGTTTTAGACAAGAAGTTAATCATTCAAAGGGCTCTTTTTAAAAAGTAGATAGTTATGTATACAGGGCAGCCCAAAAACAAGTTACCACCATCAATTTCATTTTTTCAAATGGAAACATATACAGTATATTCTCTTTTAAGCGGACACCTCCGATCGCCAAATATGTGCCCGCTTAAAAGAGGTGTCCGCAAAGAAAAAATAGACTGTATTTCTTATTTCATTTTTGAATACTGCTTAAAATTCTAAATATGTTTCATGTAATATGTCCTATATCTAAATTTAAGAGTTACGGAGATATTTCAGTGTTCTAGCGTCGTGATGGTACGACCATGAAGCTTTGTTTTCCCACTATGTTTTAGAAAAATTCCCAAGTGACATTTTTCAAGCTACTAATGTAACAATAAAAAGAGTTAATGGACTGATGGTCGTATTTGCTGTATATTGTCGTCGCTGTCTCCCAGTAGTTCAGCTTAATGATCAGGAATTATCGTGGGGAAGAATACCCCACTCTCACCACGTCAATATCTAGGTATGAATTTAGACTGCCGCCTAACATGAAGAAAACATATCTTAAGCAAACGCATCGAAGGAACTCTTAAAAATGAAAAATATGTACAGTACAATTCCAACTCATCATTGAGAGCAAATTTCTGACATACAAATGTATTTTCAAACTCGTTTGGACTTATGAGAATTAGCTAACAGTTTCCATTTGGACATTCTACAAAAAAATTCAATAATAAGCTCTCTGTCTCCGAACAAGATAGCAGTCAACCTTCTGAAACTGATTCCACATAGAGTGCTATAAAAATGGGATCCTCTGGATTTAATCAACCGTGACGCTGTTTAATCTTTCATTCATACAATCCATTCATAATGTGTTAGCGTATTATCTATACATATATTTCTTTTCTTGTTTTTTTTCTTATTTATGTCGCCATAGAAAGGTACTGTTTATTGTAAGTTCCTTATTTCCAACTTATATTGATGTATTCCTTTTTGTTGAATATCCAGTTAATTGTTAATTGTAGTTTTTAAAATAAAATTAAGAATTATCTTTATGGGTAATTTTTTTCTCTTTACTTTAAAGTTTTGATATGGCCATATTAAAAATTTTGTAAAAATATACATTTTAAGTAAATTTATAGTAATATACAAATTAATAGTAATAAGATAGACGGATAAGTTACAGCGTTCTCGTGACTCTTAACTTTTAAGAATAGCATACTTTTAATTTAGGTAGAAAAGCACTTTTGTAAATTTCGCCTAACGATCGGTCTACACAATATTGTGGGCCCTATGAACCCACTTTTATACCGAAATTAGAACATGATTTTTCTACCAGTTAACATACTTTACAGAATTTATAATTTTATTTCCTGTAATTTAACTCAATGCCATATCTGTCTTCAATAAGTACAGTTGTCATTTTAAAAACGATAGATATTGAAAATACAAAGTTACTTACTTACTATTTAATGACGTTTCCAAATTCAAAATTTTCACATTGAAATATTAACTATAATAAAAGTAAAGTATCTTCATCACATGTAAAACTGTTACAATTATATGAAAGATATTGAATCGTCAAACCAGATCATCCAACAAAAAGTTTTTTAATAAAAAAATAAAAGTTTAAGCGGATTAATAAAAAATAAAAAATACGTTTCGTATGACTTTAGCATCACTAGAATACTGAAGTTTAATGAATGTTTATTATTATTATTTGGTAAACATTAATTTTAATTTTCAAAAAGCGGATCGCCATAGCAATAAAATGTAATAAGAACAAATTATTTCTTGACTATAGAAATGTAGCGAATAATGTGCTGAATGATTTTCATTACGGAATTTTTTCATATACGGGGTAATTAAATATTTAGTCATTATGCGCCACTTCTTCAACATTCAATAACAGTGTTTCTCAATAACTGGTTTGTGGGCCTTTCCTGCTGCCCCGCGAAGAATTCTAAAATTTTAGTGCCCTTTTTAAAGTTATTTATATTTATATTCTTTTTCGTATGAAAGTTTTTTGTAACGTTTCTGATATGTTTGATCTTAATATATCTCAGTCATATTTTCTAAAAAAGTCTATAAAATACATGTTTCCTCTGCAGAATCAAACATGTAGATACCTAAATATATTCAATTTATTTAAAAATAAACACCAGTTAATGTCACACTAATTAAAAATTATATTAACATTTGCATAATATTTTTTTTTAGTTCCTTTTTTTTAACTGATACCAGCCTATGAAATATTTTTCCTATTTTCGCCGATCCACAGGTGTAAAAATTTGGGAAATACTGCTCTATAAGACTAAACAGATGTTTAAATCGATTCTTAATTAATCAACACTGCAAATTTATTGATTAACATATAGGTAAAACTAACAGTTTTTTTCCATTTTATTCAAAATACATATGTATATGCTTTATTTTTGGTCACTTGAATGTCATATTCAAATTTTAAGAAATTTTGTGAGTTATATATAAATATATAACTTGAGTTGGCACGGGCACTACGTCCGAGAACCCGAACAAGCGGTACCTTGGAACCGCTTCTACCACGTCTTGGATCTCACCGCTCGTCAGGCGGAGACCGGCCTGTTGTCCCTTCCTCGGCGCATCACTCACCACGGTACGATTACTGACCCAATCAATGTCCATCGATACATTTTAATGCCGCCGAGTCGAAATAAATAGTTGACTTAATATATAGTAGTACCACATTGGGTACCTCGTCCTGTCCTGTCGGTCAGTTAAACCATCATCCGTTGCATGAGGCTAATTCCTAATTAGTCTTTTTATTTCCTTTTCTTTGTTTTATTTTTTCCATGTAGTTATTTTTGTAAATAATTCGGAGAACGGCGGCTAAAAAGTATTCATAAATAGCGAAAACGCCACTATAAATCCGTTTTGCGTCAGATCGAGTCCCATGATGGCCGTGAGGATGCATTCTGAAGAAATCAAACACGCGTTTGAATTCGGCTCGTGCCCCCGTACTTTCTCCTCCACCCTTTGTCGCTTCTCCGATTAAGCATTTATTCTTCTCTCCTAATTGTTAATCTTCAATATCGCTAGTTATCTTCTTCAAAACATGTTTTAAATGCATTTAATAAAAACAATCGTCACGTCCCTCAAGACTACGAAAAAAGAGCTATAAATCAATAGGTAGACTTTATTGAAACTATTGACATATTAAGTCGCATTAAGACAAATGTTGTGTCAACCAGGGAACAAAGAGGAGGGGTGCGCGGTGTAGGTCTCTGCTCGCCCTGTTCGTGCAAAGCAATGTTGCCAATTGATTACTTAAAAAAACGGCAATAAATATTCATAATAGTTTTTAGTGGAAAGACACAAAAGTCAATTAATAAGCGTCGCACTCGGTGTCACTGCCTTTGTAGTCGGAATTAATTAGCAGCAAAACCCAGGGCCGGAACTATTCAATTCATATAACTGGTCTCCTTAAAAAACATTCTTTAAAATAAAATGTATTCTTTTTTTTTAAAAACTGTAAAAGAATTCTCACAAACTTACGTCTAGTTATGGTAGTTTTTAAAATTCAAATTGAAATTCGGTCCTGTTCAAGGTGTAAGAGTGGTGTCGGTACAAAACGTCTGAAGTGAGGTTATATCCCACGAGTGTTTGTCTTAATTATTAGCGCGCATCAAGACAAGTTAGTCATTAAACCTTGTCCCCAAGGGCTAAAATACTTTGCATCTCATCAAGGACCCAATCCCGGGGTTGTTTGACCTAATCGAAAATTGGAGAAGTTTTTTCCTCAATTTAGGATAAGATATTTTTTGTTTTCTACATTTGTATTTTTCAATTTGCCGACAATTCGTCGAAATTGAAAAGATTTTCACGTCATTTTTCATATTTCATTGAAAAACTGAGAACAAAGGCCGGTAATCTATATCGATAAAATAAAAGGAAAAAAGTCGAGCTCCATTTCACTCCGAGTATCTACTGGAATTTGGATGACCGCAATGACTTGCGGGACATGAGATGAAAGAATTCGACACGCGCCTCTGTTTTAATTGCATTTAGGCCTCTCTTGTAGTGACTAATTCACTTGAAATCTATGGGATCCTTTATATGATCGAAAAGGAGATTCAAAAAGGAAAATAGGTTCGAAATTTTAGGAGCATAAAAATGTGACTCCTTACCTTACCCCTCGTCACTAGGTTGATGTTTAATCAACCGAAGGAAAGAAGGGTTGCCGATTAATTAAACATTGAAGCGTTTCTTGCGTGTTTTTTAGCCAATAAAATGTCTATAGGAACTCACTCACTCAACCCATTGGCAACTTCCGATCGAAATGGGCTCGGCGCAAAATAACCAGACAACCATTATCGGAAATTTTTTTATCGCAACGTACTTTTTGTGTGTCTGTCGAGTTTCGAGCCCGCGAACTTCGACTTGTTGGAATGTTAACGGTTAAAACCGTTTTCGTATTAACGAAAACAAGTAGTTTTTCATTGATATTTACGTAATATCATCAAAAGAACAGCAAAAAAATGACAAAGATTTCGATGCATTTTCATATAAATTACATCATATTTCTGAAAAGAAGGGTGAGAAAGCCAGGGTTTAGAGGCCCGTCTTCGAAGGCTGTTAGTCATCCTAAACCATGATTTATGGACACTAACATATTGCCAGCGATAGCCCTCCGCTCGCCCTAAAATACAAGGGTTGCTCTGACCCCGAATACTCCCAAACATCCCCACAAATTGAACACCTACATCTTTAATTCCCACTTTTTTTCTATTCCGATTTGATTTTCCATTCTTTCTTCTTAAAAACCGTAGTCTTTTATTAAAAAATTCCTGACTCTCCCTTTTTGGCGATTGCAGAATTCGATGAATTGATTAAAGAACATAATGACATTTGATATTCGACATGATCAAAAAAGAGAAAAAAATTATCTCACGTAGTTGCTGTAAGCTGTGAAATAATAAAAGAAAGGGCCGGTAAATAAATTGCTTTGGTTCGGAGGCAGTAAAAAAACCATAAGTTCTTTTAATTAGTATTAGGAGACGGCGATGGAGATAGAGATGGAGACAGTGCTGAAATGGAAATGGGGTTCGAGCAAATTCCACCGATAATTTACATACTACTTTAATAGGACTCGAGGAGAGGGCAAGAAAAAAATACGATTTCATTAATAAAATTTACAGATGATAAAGCATGGCAACATCGGTGTTTGAGATAATTAAACGCCGATGTTGCAGCTCATCGCGAGGGGAACTTTTTATTACCGAATTTAAGTTGGACCTGTAAAAATGTTTACGACTTGACTTTGCACCAAAGAAAAACCAAACCCTTCGCACAACAACAATTCTTTTTCCATTTCACATTTTAATAAAACTCAAACCGATTTTGTAAAAGTGAGAAGTTTCTATAATTTTCATCATTTATCTATTCCTATTTTTACACTGAATATTTCATAAGTATTAACTTTTTTTAAACGACGTGCCGTACTCAAAGAAATAAACAATTTTTGTCAGAAATAAAGGAAATATCAAAGTTGAAAGTCACAAATATTGTACAATAAAAAGTATTAGGCATTTACTTAAATGAAACTAATCTTTTTGTCCATCACATACGTAAATCGATGCAGATCTTTACTACCTAAAATAAGTCATATTTATCCGAGATGACCAATAATAAAAAATTTATAGGAAATGATTTTTAATATGCAGGCTTATATTTAACCTTCTATTGCATAACTTGTTCCCAGTTGGGAGCGCAATTTTAAACAGACAAAAATGTTCAAAATAGTTCTCCATTTTAAAAATATCGCTGAATTATTAAATCTTTTAATTTCAATTCGTCTTAATTTAATTTAATGACTAATTAATTATAATAAATGAATTTTTGTAATTATTTTTCTTTCTCTCCAAAACGATGTTTCGTACAAAGAAAAGAGTTTAAGTATACAAGATGTTCCATTTTGTTTTTGAACAAACTGAAATATGTAATACATCTCGCCCTTTTAAGCAAAGAGGTTTATTTGAACATGGGCTCATCTCGATTAATAACAGAGTTATAGGATGTTAATGTTTAAGAAAAAAATACGTTGAATTATTTTATTGAGGTTGACCTACTCTAGATAGAGCTTTCAAATTTTATATACCTACCTGCCTAATACCAGAGTAAATTTCCTCCAATTATTATACAGGGTGATGTATTTTATGAGACATCAGTTCATTAAATTCTTTAAAAAAAGTTGCTGATGGGCCACTGGTGAGTTTTAATATTTTTTTAAGTTTTCCAATTTATTACCTAAATTTTCTTAATTCTGTCTTAATTTTTCATCGAATTGTGTTTAGTTTTTTCATAAATAAATTAATTTTTAAATTCAATCACATTTTTCGATGTCCAGAAGTTCGTAATATTTTGATATTTGCTGTTAATTAAACCAACAAAATATATTTTTTAAAATACATGTCATTTCAAAACATCTAATTTTTTCAAAATTTATTTCCTTGATACACAAACGAGATCCTCGTATTGCTTGCCTTATATTAAATAAATGTTTCGATGTAATTAAGTTTTGTTTAACTTAAAAATATAATAATATAATCAAATGTAGTGATAAAACATTAGTTATATATATGGTTTAATTAATATCAAATATTAAAATAATATCAGCTTCTTGAAGCCTAAAAATATGACTGCATTTTAAAAATTAATTCATGAAGAGACTAACCAGAATTCGATAAAAAATTAAGAGAGACAAAATTTAGATAATAGATTAGAGCACCTAAAAAGAAAATATTAAAATTCACCAGAGGCATACGAGCAAATTTTTCTAAAGGATTAGATAAATCAAAATCACGTAAAATACAACATCCTGTGTAATAATTGGAAGAATTTTACTCTAGTATTAAGTAACACCTATGACTTAATATGCATATTAAATTTAAAAGCTCTATCTGCGATAGATCGAACACAATAAAATAAATACCTATTTTTTCCTTAAACTATAATACCCTGTAACTCCACTCCTGATCAAAATCGGACCCATATTCATATAAAATTTTTTGCCTAAAAAAAAGTTTTTCGAAAACATCGGAACACCTTGTGTATATCGAAAATAAACTATGAAAATAAACTAATTAATAATAAAAAAAAAATGATTTTAACTAAAAGATGAAAATCAAGGAATTATCTCTTTTCACATTGACATGACATTAAAGAGCGTTCTGTATATACATATTATTTTTGTATATATCTTGGAAATTGAGAAAAACTGAATTAAAACGTCGTCGCCTAATAACCTTCAAAGAAATATCATCACTATGTTCAGATTTTAAGAGATCATTTTCTTCTCTCATAAGAGCCCAAGATAACGTTTTTTTTTCTTTAACCGATAAATAATTGAATTTCAGGTATATGGCAGTAGTTTTTTGTTTTCAACGATGGTCTACGGTTAAACAGGCATGAAATGAAGTCTTTTATAGTTCAAAGTCCTCATTTATATCTTAAATATTTTTTCTTGATTCTGCGCGTGTCTTTGCAAAGAATAAAAATATATACTAACAATAAAATATACCAAATACTTACATTATTTGATGATATTTCTATAATACATAGAGTGTAGGATAGAGATTCTGTTATCTTTTTTCATATCTCATATGAAATACATTACTAATTGCAAAGAGCAATTTAACAAAGTCAATAGAGCAAAATGGGGAAAGGGATGGCTAAATAACATAGGACTTTGAAACGAGAAGAAGTGACGAGACATCATTTACTTCCCCCAATGACAAAATGTAAATCAGGCTAACTAAATATTTTCACATGCAACAATTTAGGCAAGGACAAAATATAATGTAATTTCTGACTGTAACTGCCTGCCTGGTAATAAATGGTTACGTTTTGAATTTAACGACATGCGACATATTTAGTCGCGCTGGTCTATTTATTTCACTAAAGGGCGCAACCGGCATTGAATCATCGAATTTCCAATTTCATGAATCGTGAGATCCCACCGAAACTCTCCTAACTCAAATGTTAAAATTTTCTGGGCGGCGATGTTAAAAAAGATAGCTTTGATAGTTGAATACGTCTAAAGATGCCCACAAAAGTTTGTTAATGGCCAGGGTCGGCGCGTCGCGATAACATGCAACACGTTCCTTTTTAGTTTTATGATATTTAGCTAAACCCGTCTATGGATATGAATTTGAACTTGGGCCTGTTAATGTTGCTCTCTCTAAGGACTTCGTAAAATAATTGTTTTCTTCCCACAATAAATTTATAGTTGGAGAAACAGCAAAAATTCGTATTTTTATCATAAATATAACAAACAACAATAATTAAGATCAGATAAAATAGTAAGTAACAACGGGAAGTCTAGGTGACGAGAGGAATAGGTGTCGACAACGATCAACCGAAACTGTTAGGATTCAATAAAAACAGAAAAAAGAAAAACCCCCCGCGGGACGGTTTAAACTCAGCCGTAAAAAAGACCATTTTCCTCGAGTCTACGATGGTTGGCTTTCGAAGACCGGTCAAGGCAATACAATTGGAAATTGAAATGACATCGTAAGTTTCGGACTTGGGGGTCAAATAATGTGACATTTGCTCTCGTAATGGCACATTTACACTTTGATGCTTCCCCGTTCTCGCCGAAATTTTTACGAAAACGAATAATCTACTAATCGAATAAAAAATATATGTAGCCAAATTTACACAACGGTTTTTTATCTCTGTTGACAAAAATATAACATAATAAATTTGATTACATCACTCGTTGGTTCACACCTACATAAGTTACGATAATAACATGAAAATACGTATGTATGCATGGATGTATCCAAACCTAAACTAATTTTCATAAAACTTTACATTCTCGGAAGATATGAAATAATTCAAGATATTTTTTTCTTGCGATTTAATTTATGACTGTATAAGT
The DNA here is from genome assembly GCA_013372445.1 of Hypothenemus hampei. Lineage (NCBI taxonomy): Eukaryota > Metazoa > Arthropoda > Insecta > Coleoptera > Curculionidae > Hypothenemus > Hypothenemus hampei. The sequence goes on along the minus strand of JABRWK010000223.1, from coordinate 66,743 downwards.
ATAAATGGTGACTCACTATTTATTTTTAGCAACCTAACATACGTATATCAATGGTCAAAATGTTAGAACTTATACATACAGGTATGGGTGTATTTACTCAGAGTTTCACCAAAAATCAATTTGAACAGGGGCAATCCGAAAGCACTTAATAATGTGCGAAATAATGCAGAAACATAATTCTTAAAAATTTTAGAATTTATTTGATTGTGATTCAGCCACCGGTGGTGCCAATGAATTTTGAACCTGAACTTACCAATACGCGGAATTGCTAAATGTGACTATCCTACCCCATGTTGTTCTAATTTATATTTCGTTGTAAGATGTCTTCTTTTTTGTTATTCAACCCCCATGACTACGGTTCTAGACACTCTGGACGAAGTAGATCACATCCCGAGACGGTAATTCAACATGTTTAGAAGATAGAAGTTGTAAAGTCATTAAGCTGTTAGCGACACTGAAACGTTGTTAAAAGCAGGTAATTATCCAAGAAGGAGCACATGGAAACAGGCTTTTCTTAGATTTCAAATTAGATATAATGTCTTGGCTGTTTTAGACAAGGGATAAAGATTTTCTCAAGGAATTTCTTGCAGAAGAAGAAATATTATTATTGAATTTGATTGGTAATTGAAAAATATATCGTCGGATCAGTGAAGTGAAGTAAAGTGTAGTGAAGAACAACGGCGATCTCTTCGATAATAAGAGAGAAGAACCGCATGAGATAATGAAAGGGTACCGCTCTTTCGATCTTGGTCTAAATGCGCCTTCTTTTTCCCTTTGAATTGACAATAAGGATTCCAATGCCAGAGAGACTCTTTGCATTTTCCTTATTCCGGAAAATTGTCCGCTAATTTGCAATTTCATTTCATCATTCGTTTCCCTTTGGTGTGCAATTTGCATTTTAACTAAAATACAATATTGACAGGTTTCCTCGTTCATACTCTATATGCGAATTGAGATTTCTTGGCATGTCAAAATCCTCCTCGACGCTTCTAATCGTATGCATGACTTCGAACCCCAGTCTTATAATCTAATATGCATACTACTTACTTAATACTTTATTATTTCACCAAAATATTCGAATCGTCCCATTAATGTAAGTAATATAATATCTCTTATCTGTCCTGTTTATTCGAATATCATCAAAATGCGGGTTCAGATTGGAATTTGATTAAAAAAATGTTTTTAGTCGATTTTCTTTTCGAAACTTAAGTTTGCATAAACGCTAAAGTAAGCAAATTGCGGACGAGTGAAAAAGTTAATTTAAATTTAATATATAATTAAGCTGGATTATTTTAATGGGTGAAAAAAGGTAAGATAATCGGGAATATGGAAGGCAACAACGTTGTAATTTACTTAATTTGAGCCCACAAAGTGAGCCTTTAAGATTGGGGCCAATTTTGTTTTTCTTTTTAAGAAACTGAGTTTTGAGTTGAATTTATCATCACAGTCTGTGATCTATCAGATATTAGGTTGAAAACAAACCGAGCGCAATCAATCAAAAATCGGAGAAATGGATATTAAATAAGTCTGTTCGATGTGCAATTTTTTTTTTCTTCTCCTACAGTACGCCGTATAATCAAAGCCAAAACCGCAACTTGACCAATTACGCTGATCGTCACACCGTATAATTTAGACTCATAAATTAAATTGAAATCCTCAGAGTAGACTATTTCCTCAACAATATACTTCTATATTTGCGACATCATCGAATATCACAAATCAAAATAAACATTTTTTGAACAATTTTTGTTCGTGTTGTTTTCTCTAAGTTTCTCCTTTTTTCCATCGAGAGGAATAAGAGGGTTGTCCCTGACCGATAGTAGTTTGTGATAAAAGATTCATCACTTGATTGTGTTCGCTGGTCGTGTCTAAATGTGAGCTACGTTTACGGCACATTGTTGGGCTCATTCACGGCCCATAATCCTTCTAAGCCAACATAAGCGTGCTACAGTCAAGCTTTACTATTTTTAATTAAGCATATAATTTTCGTAGAACCGTATTTTAGGTTTTTCCAAAAATCAAACAAATATAAAAGATCACAAAGGCGTACGTCTACGCCACTGTGTGTAGGCCCTCTCTCCTTGGAAATCCACCTTGGATGTCGTTGTTCTTTTACAGCATCTTGGGGATTAGTGAAGTGCGATCATAGACCGTAATTGGACATAATTGAACATCTAATGCGACTAGGGATCAAAACTGCCAGTGCCCCTGGTTTTTATGGGTCTCTCTCATCAGCTTTATTTCGATCCCATCTAACGTCTTCCACAGCTGAATTTTTCGCAAAATCAGTATTTCCGTCTATTTGTAATAGTTTTAATTAACTTTAAATTATAAAGTCTAGGGTTTATTTTTAAAATTGCAAACCTTATTTCCGTAACAAATTCATATACTAAATTTTTCAAACTAAACGTCCGAATATTCCCTTAATATGGCAACAGCGCATATCATAGCGGTTTTACTGTACCGCCATCTAAAGACCGAACTGAGAAATTCTACATCGTTCATTTATTAACAGATGGCATTGTTGGTTAACTCTAATTTAAGATTTAAGTTAAGATTTTTTTAATTATTGTGCTTATCATTTGAATTTTTCTGTAAAAGGTTATAGCTTTATAAGAAAGGCGAAATTCTGGCATATTTTTTATACACTTGTTCTATCCACAGATGTAGAATGAATTTAGTCCATGATTATGGTTATGGTTATGACGTACATATGATATTCCTACTTAGGTATTTAGTAACAAAAATTGTGCTAGAAATTATATTAAAAAACCAGCATTCTACAGGTCACCTGTCATGTGTGTGTCAATAAATCTAGTGGACAATAAAAAAACCCTTAAGAAAGTAGTAAGTATAATAAATTTGAACCCTCATGAAAAGGGAAACTCTTAAATCTCATGCCTAGGCACTTTTACCGTTAAATTTTAACGCATTCTAGTGTAATTCAGAAGCATCATAACTAATTATTCGTGGACGGTGTTTCAGGGAAGGCCTACAGTAATATTATATTTTTTTGGGTGTAAAAAGCGTTGATCTACCGATAACGCGCTATCTGACAGTTAAAATAACCATATGAATCAAGCAGGTAGTATTTCCAGGTCTAACGGTAAGAAAAAAACAGAGACCTATAGGGTTTTATTCGTTTTATTTTGTTTCTTCAAAAATCGGATCCACTCTCATCATGTCTCAATCGAGTTGATTTTTAAAAGATGTAAAACACAATCAAAACACAATGTTTAGTAATTTAGTTAAACGAATCCCTAAATTCAACCACTAAACATTCTAAAGCTTTAAATTACCATGTTGAACAACCTTATGTTAGGGTTGGAGCCGAAGATAAAAGGACTCTCGGGCTTCCCCTAATTTCGTATGTATATTATATTAGCTATCTCTAATTTTATTGTGTAAGACTATATTGAATTTAAGACCAAGCACCAAGGGAATTTTATCTTAACTATCAGCGATAAAGTGAAGAATCCTGTTAATTCGCGCACAATCGATGAATGAATTTCAATTAATCAAAGTTACAGAAATTATCCATGCAAATTTTAAGCCATTTATCATTAAATTAAGACTTTACAACAAAAAATCATTTTTCAGATTACAAATCTCGCCACTTCTCAAGCGAGTTTAATGAGGATAAACATTATTTTTACAAAAGAATAAATAATGATGTTTATATTAACTTCGGTCCGTTTTATTCAAAATTCATATGTTACGTACATTTGTAACAATAAAACCACAAAAACACCTGACAGAAAATATGTACTGTAAAATTTTATATTTAAATCCTCCATGCTAGATATAAATTATCAAGAGTCTCTAGGGTGCCTTAAATCGCTTTCGAACGAGCGAACACGAAATTTCTGCGTTTATTCAAATTTTCTTCGTTAAATAAATGTACTATTTTATCGAATATTTTTCGATTACCTAAACATTTTTAATTAATGGTGTGAACAAATTTGTTCATAGAACTTGATCTCTATTTTTGGATCTCATAAACACTCAGCTCATTTCGCCCCTTGTGTTTAGATTCACTTGTTCCAAATTTACTTCTTGCATTTATATTATTCCAACTCATCAAGAGTTGTTTTGAACATGTGAAAGGGTTAAATTAAAAAAAAATTAAACTTGAATCATTTAAAGAGGAACTTGTTTATTACTCGAGTTAAAATAAAATGCCTACTAATAAACACCGGTCGGATGTTAGACTGCCGCATTGCCGTTTATCAAAAAATTCTCCGCTACCATTTCAGATGATAATTCATAATGATTTTTTAATTAAGCCTTCCCGATAAGAACGCGGTGAAAAATGTCCAAGATGTAAAGTGATATAAATAAAAGCAAGGCTTCGTAAGTAACGTAAGGTGCCACTGCTTTTACGATAAAACCAACTCGTGAGAGAAGGAAAAAGAAAGAGATAGAGAGAGAGCGAGAGAGAGAGAGAGTATGAAAGAAAAGTAGAGACGGAAATTAAATTTATTGTCGTTACCCGCGCTTACTCATTTAGAAAATGATTTAATTCAAAAAATTAGAATTGTTAAAAATATTGCAAGTATGGTTCTCTTATATCCCACGTGGCAATAAAATGTTTAGGGTGGTGGCGGTGTTGTTGAAATATGCATTGTAAATCCATTCTTTTCGCGTTGTGGTACGGAATATAAAGATGAATCTAGAGTACAAGGACTAAGACGTTTGAACTCCCTAGTGGCTAATAACCATACATATTTTAAGAACGACTTTGCCGGTTAAAACTGCTGGTAATTCGAAATTACCAGTAAAAATAGCACGACAGAGAGAGATAAAAGTGTTGTTACGCAACCCTATCGGATTTTCTAATGTTGGGCGTTATTGTGTGTGAAATTAAAACCCTTTTTCTTTTGAAAACGACCATCTTTTAAGGGTTCATTTTTATTACTCGAAATAGAAGTTAACCGATTTAACTTAAACTTTTCCGAGGGAATTCACCCTCAAAATACTTGTACGTTTATAACATATATAAAGGTATATTATTCTGACGTCCCTTGAAATTTCCAACATTTCAAGAAAATCCCTAACAAATGGCTTGATTAGCATTTCGCAGGAACGGAAGTCATAGTCTGGTGGCAGGAAAAGTGCCGCCCCACTTAAACACAACCCCCCGCACGCCTGAATGAATACCTAATGCTATTCACATTTGTTTTTGTCGCCCCCTATTCTCTTCTGGGACATTATCTCATGAAATTGCCTTTTAAAACATGCCAAGACATGTGTTTTGATAAAATAAAAAAAACAATACTGAATATAACTCAACGAAAATATTTAGCTGATCCTAATTAGTTTTTGCTTCCATGGCTACTATTATACATAGCCTCGAGGGAAGCCCAAAAAAATGTCAAACCAAGAACTACACAATTCCAGTGCTACTTATCATAATAAATAGTGACGAACTTTTATATAGTCGCACAGGCCGACAAGGATTTGAAAACATTGAAGTTTTATTTTTCGGAAAACTATTTCGATTATGGATAGTAGGCCTGGACCTGTCTGGTCGCTTGGCCATGCAAGAAAGCTTGTGAGTCCCAAATAAGAGCTCCCTCCCGTTTGGAGTGTGAACAAAATAAGTGAAATTCCTTACGGGAATTCTTCAATCTACATTACAAACGCCCAAGAAGATGACCGACAGTTTCCTAAATAGAATTATGTCCGAGAAAATGTTCCTGTCTGAAAAAGGCGATTTTCGAAATTAAATTAGGGTAAGCAGTGAGAAAGAGAGGAAAAAAAAACGTTTCTTTCTGTAAGATAAAACCCAAACTTTTCATTAGAACAACATTTGAATGATTACAAGTGGAAAAAAGCTATATGATGCCAGTGTATAAAATGTAATTTCCAGAGTTATTTATCACCAGCCTCAGGGGTGGAATAAGCGAGCAAAGAAATTCATTTTAACGTTGCGACACTAATATCTAGACATTCGTTAATTCATTTTTATTATCATCAAAGGAATTGCCACTCGCCCCTCGTTATGATTAATTCGACATAGGAACAAATTTCTATACTAGTATATTTGAGTTTGAATCAGAAAAGAAAGAAATCAAAATTATTTGATATAAATATATTTGCTTGAAAAAGAAAACTATCCCTCTCAGGGAATTGCAATCACCCCCTATCACCCTTTCTTTAATCAACAGATACTAAGCCGAGGGCTCAGCGCCCAGGAAATTGTAAGGAAGTATTATCATCAGAATTAAGACACTCTCTTATATAGACTAGAACCCTTTCGGGCCTTATTAAATTATTTCTGATTCCTGGTTATTATGGTTATTATTGAAGAGGATTGCAGAGGAAGGTGGAAAGAGAGAGCAAGTATAAGAGGAAAAAATGAAGTTTACAGAATCAGCCTCTGTTCGTAACAGAAATTGATGACGATTGCATGCGATCTTGCATTCGGCAGAAATCGAATTCGACGAATTCACCGTGCCCAATGAGCTATGAAATAACACATACCAAAATAGGAGGGGTATTTCCAAAAAAATTAGGCTTCGGATATGAAAATTAAGAACATAACTGAATTTAATAAACAGGAAGCTCTTGACGTACATTTGGAATTCACGGGAAACTCTAAACGAATAATAAATTAGTAATTTTTTATCTTGAATAAACAATCTGTAGCTCATATATTTGCGAGAGCCACCCGAAAGATTCATAAAGATGTAACAGAAACAAGAGAGATAACATCTAACCTTTTTTCCGGAGGCAGGCCTTCAAAATAAAAATCCGAATCTCGGTTCGAATTTTCAATTCGTTCTTTTATTTAGTTTTGCTTTTAAATGTTACATTCATACATATACATATCATTTCGATACTAAATTATGTCTTAGTTAAATATACCTAAGTACTTAGTAAATAAGTGTAATTTTTATTATATAATAAGCACAAACAGCAACAAACGGAGCCAATTTAAATTTTCAATTAAAATGTTTAAGTATCTTAATTTGTATCTACATAGATTTATCACTTGATGGTGTTTTAAAGCATTCCACAAGTCCAAATGAATGATAACATCTAAAAGAATAAGAATATGTATAGATTTTTTTTGAAAGTCCTCTTCTAAAATTGAAACGATTACATTTTGATTTTCCAATTAAGCTTGTGTCATTGGCAATTTGTATAGCTAACTAACTAGGGTCGAATATTTTTATTTGCTTGAGACAGTCGAAGTTGACACAAGAGAAAAAAAGAGAATTGGGCTAATACCAGAAAATTCAGGCGAACTAGGGTCTGGGGGTGGAAAACAGCGAAGAGGAAGGGCCTTGTCTAATGAACTTTATGATTACCCCGTATTTACCTTCTTAGGCCACATATGAGGGGAAGCTTTAATAATGCATATGTGAGGGCTGAAAAAGTAATCATGATTGTCTTGTTTAAGTAAAATTCCGGGTGATAATGTAATTTGGCAACGTCGGTTGACATTTGAGAAAGACATTAGAATAATTTGAGATATGTAGGTAGATTATTGTGCAACGCGACCAATTAAGTAGATATTCCTCGAAAGGGGTGGCATTCCATTAAATTATTAAAATATAAACATATCAGGGTAGCCGATCTTAATGGCCTGAACACAAGCAAAAGGGTAGCTGCACTTTCAGGAGGTTTTCATTCTTAGATAAACCCTAAACTTTTTATTAAGGATAATTTATTGAGTTTAAAATAGTTTAAATATTGATTCGGTTAAAGATCTTCTAACTCTATCGCTACGGCAGTCTTAATTGAAATTAAATGAAACGAGAGTGGAGGTGGTCGTTAAGAAGTGCGCCCTAAGCGGTAATACAGATTTGTGCCCAAAGGCGACTGATAAAAGGCCCACTTGTAAGACATTAACCGCTTGCTAAATTACCCAGTTTGTTTTTATTCTATCGATTTAACGCACCCCTGGTGCCAGTTACGTATGCTCAAATAAGGCACGTGCTTTCGATTCCAAATCAACAAATCGAACTGAAACCAGGACCACGACTTTGACCGAAAAAGTTTCACGCTTCCGTTATCGCGTACCCAAGTGATTCTATTTTCTATTCTATTCTGAAAGAAAAACAGAAATTTCCTTAAAATTAGCTTTCCTCTCCCCCCAAATCGATACTTATTTCCAACACCGATGGTCAAAGGGAGTCGGAGGTATTACGTTTGCTTAGAACTCGGGCTATCTTAAATCGGGCCTAACGAATCCTATTGATCTGTGAAATCAATAATAGAAATAGTAGGCTGATAGAGATAGATTTTTACAGAGACGAACTAGCATGAATTGGTTTTCGTTTTTCGAGACTTGGTCCATGTTTCTAATATCAAATGTGTCTCAATACTGATACTTTTATAAAACTTAGGTTGGTATTTACATTTTGTTATATTCCTACTGCCTGCATATGTATTATGTGTATTTTTTTTTTCAATATATCCCTCTTGGCCCGATCAAAGTCCTTAGTCCGTCTCTTAAACTGTACCCCGTTCTGTTTAATACCTAACGAAGCCACTACCAGCGGTCTGCTCTATTGAATTTATCGCACTGCGACTGCACCCTTCAATTAATGTCCACACTGTTATTTTTTCCAACAAACGTTTGATTGGACATTGGACGGGGGATCAAATCAGGTTGAAAAGAGCAAAAGGCCAAATTTGCGGAAAATCTTTTTTGATTTGATCGAACGACCCCTGATTTTGAAACACACATTTAGACACACGTTCTTATTCTCATTCTGATTCTTATTAGAGAGATTTTGATAATACATTTTTCTATTTATTTCAGATGTCTTCCCTTTGCTGAACCGTGAGTATTTTTGTTTTCAGGGAGGCTGCTGTTCTTTTTTATCAGAAAAAAATAGAGGATTATCAACCTGAAATAAATACGGAATCGATTCTGTATCGATTATTTTCCTAGTTCGTGAGTAGAAAACATGCATAAAACGTAAAGCGGGAAATCAATGGGTTGGTCAGTACCGTAGACGACTGTACGTGGAATTTTGGCAATTTCGTCAATCCATATTGGCTGCTAGTTGATAAGTTCTCGAGCGTACGTGGGCGTGAAAGGCACCCAAACAGCCCGTCTGTATGCTCGACGCGAACTCGACTGCGTCACTCTCAACCAATCCCAGTTAGAGAATTCGAAATCATCACGCCCCCTCGCCGTCCCACTGCTCGTTTCGAAATCGGTTCACTTCTTTTGGATTATTAGTCACTCTTTGTACGTCGTGGACGTGACAACGTAACAAACTCTCATCTATTTTAGTTTAAATTTTTATCAGGCGAAATTATGTCTTGACGCGTTTTAGTGGTTTCAAAGTAAAAAAAATTGTTTATTAAATTAAATTACAATGTTGCCATATCAAGCGGTGGCGATGGACTACGCAGTCACTTCGGGATTCCAGCGTCATCCCTCTGCGCCGCAGGCGCCAATTGGACTTGGAGTGAACATCACACCTGCATTCACCCACTCTTGGTTCGTACCGGCGGATCTCTGTGTCCCCTACAAACAGACTCCTCTTCTCGAACCAGGGCATGTCGAATTCTAATAATTATTTTATTTATTTAATTTCCCGACGGCTCTTCTCGCAGTTGAAAGAAATTGTTTGGACAACTGCTGGACGACCCTCAAGATGTCAAACAAATAAACAGCTCTAACAGTTTTTTTAATCCAGAATCCGAAATATTTCCCTCAGGGTGCGAAACCGATTATACATATGTATGTATTGAGGAGGGGAGGGAGTTCAATAAAAAAATGGGGAAAAATGAATAAAACGGAAAAAACCTAAAATTACACTAGCCTAGAAAATATTAGCACGTATTTTTGTATGGACAGGGTGGCAAAAAGGGCGTATGTCTATCGATGCTCGTGATGACTTAGTTATTAAATCGAAAGTTCCGCCTATGTTTTTCGTGAAATACGAACAAATAAAAGGGAGATTGTAGTTATGAACGAAGGAAGGATATATTTAAGGTCCCAAAGGTCCTTTTTCAATCTAGCCCTTCATGTCGAGAAATGTTTATATGAATCATTATTACTTTCTTTTATTACTTTCGATTTTCCGGTTAATTCTGTCTTTTAGCTAGGAGGTTCAGGGGCTCAAGGGCGTTGTAAATAATTCGATCACTTTAAACTGTTTTTTTGCCCCGGTACGTAATATCTTTTATCGGCAAATAAAGGTAAATCTCGAAACTTTCACGAGAGACGTTGTTCCTGATCGCACTCCGTTACTTTTGACTTTATTCATCCTTTGGGGCTCTTGTCCCACATAAGGAGAATTCTAATTTCCTTCTTTTCCGACGCGATTTTCAACTTTTCCCAGGAGAAAACCTTATTTCAATGTAACCTCTACTGGATATGTGAATTCATTAGTTTTTCCTTTCTAGTTTCCATTTGGTTTCAGAACGTGGTCGATCTATTTACTGCAACAATTTAAATACGATTATATCTAATAAAAAAATATTGAGAAATTTTACATCAAAGACACTCTTATAGCTAATGTAGCATTTAAGTGTTATCCAATCAGTGCTTTAAGATTTTACAACGAAGTTTTTTTATTTGATGGAACATCTTATTCCAATTACAATAAAAAATTGATTCTAATACCGTCAGTACATAGGAGAAAGTGACCAAGTCCACTTATTCTTAATCATTTTCTCCTGTATTTCTTATTAAATAAGGATTTGATCAATTGTGACTTTTCTTAAATAACGATTAAATTATGACGACAGGCCTTATCTATTTTTCTTTTAAAGTTACTCAATATTTTATTAATTTTTGTTATTGAAAAATGGAAATCTTAAATTTTTCAATTTTGAACTTGTCACTTTCACCTGTATATCGATATACCAGGAATTTGCTGATAATAGTGCTAAACACTTAATTAGTGGATCACTCCAATTTCTTATTACCTTTTCACATATTGAAGCCGGTATGTCAAAAATAATAGTTTCGATATTGATTTTTAATTTCTAAATTCAAATTCAATATTATTTGGCTGTTAACGTAGACCTTTGATTTTACATAAGACACAAGGTGACAGAAAGAAGTTATACGGCATTCAATAACAAGATCTGAAAAGATAATTCGTAAGACTAATTCTTTATAATAATGTTTATTATCAAAACGATCCTTGCAGTAAAGTAATGGTTTCTTTGGCAGTGTGGTAAGGAGCGCCGTCCTACCACAATTCCTACAAATTATTTTCGACATCACTTGAGACGAACTAGGTAATCAAACGAATAACAACGAAAACATTGTAGAATGACGAATTTGAGCATTAGTTTTGATGATAAATTTTAATAATTTCACAACATTGTTGAGGCGTTAAATGTTCCACGTTGTTTTGTAATAATTAATGTAAAAAAACTGTCAAATAAAAAATGGTTTTCCACATGTACAGTGTTGCGAATATAACTTTAAAATTCTAAAGCACCGATTAAATTAACCATTTAAAATTATTTTTCCAAAACAATCTTATTATCAAGATCTCTTAGCTTTATAATTTGCTAAAACATGTCTATTCCTACAGACTGAGAAACATGAGCCTCTTCATTAAATAATGTGAAATGTTTTTTCAAGATTTTTTATGAAATATTTAAATTGCTTTTTTGTATTCGTAAGATTTGAGATTCGCTTTGTAATTGCCAAATTCGTCATATATTGGTATTGATTACAAAGAAAAACATGATAAAAAGATCACGAAAAAAGTAACATTTTTCCGTTTTATGACTAAGAGAGGAAAATAAAACAACAGGGTCTTCTGAAATAAGTATCGAGAGCTTTATTTGACCGGTCCGGAAGCTTTTCGATGTCTCCGGATTTAAAGTGTCCCTTGGGATGTCCGACTCATTAGCCGAAGGACGATGGCACGTCCGGTGACCGTAAAACCGGACATTCGCGGCTACTAAGTCAGCATTCTATCAAAGAGCACCCATCAACTTTGGGACGTGTGCTCTCTTTTTATTTAGATTTAGATTGGATTCGATCTGGAAACGTGAATTCCTTCGTTCCCAAAAACGCTCTCTTTTACTCTAGATAACTTAATAAACGGCTTTACAAGGGGCCAGTGCTCTCACGAGGCTTCAACTAGTAGAGGCCAATTTTTGCCAATTTGAACAAAAGTTCTTTGCCTTTTTTTTTGCTAATATTATTTTCCCACGTTGCTCTCCTCACCCCAACAGTTTGAGTAATAAAATAACAATAAAAAATGATTAGGAAATATTTTTTATTAAACTTACCTATCCTATAAAATTGACAAAAAGATCTTGTTAATTTCAAGTGTCTTTTGTTTTTTGCAGCATTTTGGAGTTAAGAAAGGAAAAAAGCAGGGACGCAGCTCGTTCAAGAAGAGGAAAAGAGAACTATGAGTTCTATGAACTCGCAAAAATGTTGCCTCTACCAGCCGCTATAACCTCGCAATTAGACAAAGCTAGTATAATACGATTAACGATCTCATATTTAAAGTTAAGGGATTTTTCTGGGCATGGAGATCCACCATGGAGTAGAGATGGACCGCCACCCTCTAAAACGTTGAAAGGTAAAATAAAATATACTAAATTATTTAATTGTTATGTATATGTTATAGGCGGTATATAAAATCCCTATGCCGCATGTACAATGTACATTGTACATACATATATTTTTTATAACTATAACGAGTATGTACGTTTGTATGTATATACTGAGTAAATCGTGTATATGTTGCACCCAATCAATATTTAGGTCGTATGTAATAGTTAATTAATCAATTAATCATAAAATATTATCAACCAAATTCCCCTTATATTTCGTTACTGTTATTATTATTTATATTTTATTGTATATGCAGCCAGCCTAAGTATTTTATACATATGAACCCGTTAAAAGCCAAAGT
>JABRWK010000223.1:18470-42581 GCA_013372445.1 Hypothenemus hampei | reverse complement strand
TATCAAGTTAGCCACCCTGTATCTACAAAAACTAAAACGTTTTCATGTGTTTATATAACATTTTCGACTTAAAATAAGGTCTTCTATTAATTGTTAAAATTCTGTTATTATAAACTGACACCCTGTTTATAATATTATAGCTAACTTATGAGAATATGCAATAAAAAAATATATATATATCTCACTTCAATGTCAATTGAAAATGATGGTGTTGATTAATTCGTAAAGAAAAGAAAAAAATGAAACACTATTCAAGTCTTATCAATTAATTAGAATTGTTATCACAAAAATGTTTATTTTATGATCACTAAATTATTATCACATTACATCTCGAGGTCAAATGGATTTTGATGTGGTTGTGATTTGATTTTTACAATTTCACGAACGTTTTGTAAATATGCAACACAATCATTCAAAAGAAACATAAACGTAATCGAAAGGGCCACAATTCAAGATTAGGATAGGAATAGGACTAGGTTGTAGGATCCAGAAGTCCTCAACAAGGATAAGGATATTTACTTTGCAATTTTAAATTATTCATATACATATGTACGTGTACAAATTGTGTTAATTAATGACATGTAGATATTACGCACGGTGACTTTTTGTTTTATTCTAAGTAGAAAAATTCTTTTAGACGTTTGTTCAAAAATATTTCGTGTTTACGATACAAAAGGTTAAAGATTAAAATTTCAATATATTTTTTATAGGCCATACATTCATTTTTGAAAAAAAAAGAACGCAATGAACGTAAAAATTATGCGATGTGCTTTTTTACTTAAAAAAATTAAAAATCGTAGAAAAATGTGTGTATGAGGATTTAAAGTTAAACCAATCACAGATTTATTTATTTACCAAAGAAGCTGGCAACATTGATAAATAGAAAGGCTTTCAACAATAGATCTATAAAGAGGTCTCCTTTAAATAAATAAAAAATTAGAATCCAACAAAAATTTCTTGCATTATTAGGCAACTGTCTTTCATTATTTATGAATCTTATCACACTTTCGAGCTGAATGTAGAATAGCTAGCCCAGTTGATTATAATAAGTCTACAGATACATGAAGGAAAATGCCAATATTAGAGACATTTCTATGCAGTGTTGCCATATTAGGTTCATGTAAACTCTGTAAAAATTTCGTCCATTAATTCTGACAACTTTTAAGGCGGCACAATTTATGCAAACAAGGCGGGCCATTGAAAACTAAACAAGCCTTTCTCCTCCTAAATAGATAAAGAAATTAAAAAATGCTGAAACACGTCAACTTTACTTTCAAGGGTGAACATTTGAAATGTAAATTCATATATCGAAAACAAGTTATCATATTTCAATTTTGCCATCCTGTTTTTCCAATAACTGTTGAGTTTAGGTATAGGGCACACTTAAAATTTGAAGTAGAATTTAAAAATGAAATAAAAATGCGTGTTTTTATTTGGAAAAAATAAAGTTGATTATCGTAACTTATTTTTGGACCATCCTGTATAAATGAATTTACATTTCAAATGTTCCCCCTTGGAAGTAAAGTTGACGTGTTTCAATATTTTTTTATTTATTTATCCATTTGGGAGGAAAAAGACTTGTTTTGTTTTCAAAAAATATGTATATATATTTATATATTGTATATATACATACTTTCGAAACTCGATAATGCGAATTAAAAAATATTTTACATATTAATTTTTGTCAATATAAAGAAATTTTTACAAAGAACCTTTTAATTTATTTGATGTCTACAGGTCCATTGAAGCGTGTTTTTAACAAGAATAAACACACTTTTAACAGTTTCTATGATTTTTGTTTCATTTTTCTCGTCTTTGTTTGTTATGGTAATTGCTATTTTCACTAACAATAATACATTCTACTTTACTAAATCATTAGGGTTGAAGAGTGCATTGATAGGTATTATCAAAATTAATTTGAAAACGGTACCAAATATCAAAGTGATTTTTGAGCAGTTTGTAAAAACTAAAAAAAAATTATATTATTTAAGGTTAATCACATACTAGAAAAGTGTTCTGGTGGGTAAAATTACTAATGACTATAAAAATTATAACTCCGTAGATTGTGGAAAATGATTATAAAGCCTGGTGGTAGAAATTGTTATTGGCGTACAACATATCAAATTTGAATCCTTTTGTTTTCTTTACCTTCAAAAATTTAAGAAACAAATGAAAAAAGCGAAAAAAGTATTTAAATTTTAATACTGTATCCTAAACACGAACCACTTTTCATCCTTTGTAGGAACTATTTTTCTTATAATAATACAAAGAATTATCCTATGAAATATCTGCATATCATTAATTAACTCTGTGTATACAAAAGCAGATTTTGAAAAACGCATTTATACATATTTAATAATTATACGTACTTCTCTATAAATCGGGAGTAATATTAATAATACCTTACATTAAGACTAAAGTTGGCACTAACGACCTAAAAATAAAAGGGCTTTCTTTCCTGATTTAATTTAAATAGACATTACAATTGGGTGCGAGATGACCATATAAAATGTAGATTGTCTATATCATTACAAACAAAATTAGAGTTAAAGTTCTTTCTCGCACAAATTACATGGTATATACCAAACCACAGCATGCATAACTATCCTATTACAATAATAACTAAACACTATTTTCAAAAAACGGTTAAATTTCATTAGAACAGCGAAATATCCTAATGAAAAATATCAGACTTATCAGATATTCGGTTTTCTAAATATAGGTTTTGCAATGAAAAATTAAAAAAAAAAGACATAGAAAAAATATTTGTAGTAAAACAAAAATTGTTAGACTTAAAGTTAAGAAAGAAAATATATTTTCAATTGTTAGCGTTGGCAGTTCGTTTCCTCCTAAAGAGCCAACCTTTAACGCATGCGCTACTTCCCTTTAATCCCATAAATCGGATTTTTCTTTTTTCTTCCTTTTTTGGTGGAGAGTCTACAGGAATTTTCAAATTAGTCTAATTGTGAGAATTTGAAAAAATGTTTCTATCCTTTCGGTTTAATAATAAAGATGAAGTTTTCCAAAATTGAATTTCTCTATTAGTACTCAGGCGTGAGAGAAAAAAATGTAAAGAATCCTAATGCTAGAGGCGAAAGCAAAAGAGAAATAAGTAACGCCGAGGACATAGTATTGTCACGTCACGTGAGTTAGTGATAGAACATAAGATAATGAGAATCATAAAAATACGTATCAGAAACAGATTTCTGTCAGGTCACAATAATTTCACTTGTTCAATTGGTGTTTCAAGTACTAGAGAAGTGGATAAGATGCAGAGTTTTTCATTGAAATCTTTATAGAATTTCTAAATGGAAGTTTCTGGCTGATTCCCATAAATCCAAATGAGTTTGAAAATACATTCGTATATCAGAAGGTTTGGTTGGAACTATACAGTACATTTTTTTCACTTTAAAAGCTCCTTCAGGGTGTTTGCTTAAATTATGTTTTCTCCATGTTAAGCAGCAGTCCAAATGCATAACTCGACGTGGTTAATGTGGGGTATTCTTTCTCACGGTATCTCGTTACACTGCTGCCTGATCATTTAAGTAAACGAAAGAGTAGGTATTTTTTCTCAAAGTAAACATTATATGAGCGAATTGGATTTCGTCCCATTACAATCATCACTTTGATGGCTACGTTTTCATACTTTGAAGTTTCTCAAGAGTATTTCCAGTAGCTACAGCAGAGTTTATAACATTTGTAACAATTCCAGTGTCATCAGCAAATATAGCTATTCCCACGTGTTGCCATTGGCTTCTAGATCTGCTATAAACAGAATGAATAAGATTGGATCCAAAACAGACCCTTGCTGCATATCAGCAGTACAAAAACTTGAAAGAGTATTTTCAACTTTTACTTGAAACAATAGGATTTGTAAATACAGATAAAATTGTGATAATTGCTTTTTAATCTTATAGAAAAGGTGTGGGTGTTATATTTTAACAAATGTTATATGTTTAGAAATACTGTAGAGCAATATGACTTATTCTTCCAATACTTGTAAATTTTTCTTAACACTATTGACCTCCTTAACATTTTGAAGTGAATTGGTTTCAGCATAAAACCACTTTCAAAATATTTTTTTATTAAGTGCACATTGGTTCAACTGCATAACCATCGTGTGTGTGTTAAATTTAGTATTTAAAAAAAAAGTTAATTCGTGCTTAAAGAGTTAACTGAAAAATGATCGGAGCAAAAATAGAAAAAAATTTAAACTGTTACAGTCCCCGTCGAAATAATATATTAACTTAATCGGAAAAATTAGACTATTCAACAAAAATAATAATGACTAATCAATGTCTTGTGTTTTTGGGCGCTCCACTGATCAATGAAAAAATCGAAAACTCCATTTTTATAGATTTTCTAAGCGCCTTTAAGGAAATAAAAGAAGTAAAATATTTATAATTAGTCATGATAACGGTAATGCATTTGAAGCAATATTATTAACTCATTCTATATTTAACAGCTACCTAGATTTAAAGTAATTTGTTTGAAATTCTTATATTTTTCCAACAGGAACTTCAATATAAAGAACTCAGTTATTTAAAGAAAGACTAAGTTTGTTAAATTGGATAAAGTTACGCAATTGAAAGCTCAATAAAATGTCGTTGAGAAAATTCAGGTATTTCCATAGGTAGTTGAGATTTCAAAAAAAACGAATTTAAAATTTTTGTTTTCCTTTTTTCATCGAAGGTCGCGAAAGGTGGATGTTTTAAAGTGATAAATTGTTAAGGCATTTTTTACGAGGAATCCAAATAAGCAATTGAAAAATTCAAAACACTCTAAATGTGAAAGTTACAGTAGTTAACTTTGTTACTCTTTATGGCAGCTGTATTGAATTTTTATATTTTTTAATAAAACTCGTTTGACTAATTACGATGATTTATCATATGATATGGTTCAGGACTTTACGATTCTATAAAAATATGCAAAAAAAAGAAAGTTTTTAACAAGAATACCTTGGAAACAACATACATTCTTGCGTTTGACACAAAGACATTTCAACAATTTAATTAAATTTCAGTAATTGTTATTTTTTGTTCAATCAATTTGGTATAAGTTTCTCGATAAAATTCAATTTTCCAATGAAAATAAACAGAATATTGTCGGTAATAGTGCAATACCGCATTGAGCAGTTTGTAAATTTCGCATATCTACAAAAGTAACAATTTTGACATTTCCCAGCTTTATTTAGCTTTATTTATATTTTTATTAGGTGCAAAGCGCCGATTTGTTTATTTTGGAACAACTACTAATAAATTTTCTTTTAAAAATTTGACTTATAACAGGGTTTTAAAAAAAGTTGGTCTTGGCAATCTTCTTGAACAACTGAAATATTCACTATTTTCTTCGTCTTGTAAAATCTTCAAAATGGACATACGCGGTATTGCACTATCACCAAAGATGTGTTACAAATTTACTAAGTCTCACATTAAAAAAAATTAATTTAATCAAACTGTCAAAAATGTATCTTCTCGAACAAAAAAAATGGATGTTTTTTTCTCATTTTGACGAAATTGTGAAGTTGAACCATATCATATAACACATCATCGTAATCAGAAAAAAGAGCTTTATGTAAAAATCCAATATGGCTGCCATAAGAAATAACAAAATTGACATTGTAACTTTTGCATTTAGAGTGCTTTGAATTTTTCGATAACACATTTGGATTCCTCGTAACAGTGCCTTAATAGTGTTTCAACTTAAAACGTCCACGTTTAGCGACTTTCGATATAAAGAGGAAAAACAAAAATTGAAAATTTCGGTTTTTTCAAGGATATCGCAAACTTATGAAAATACCTAAATTATCTCAATGACATTGACCTCCGAATTGCATAGCTTTACCTCAATTTAACCAACTTCGTATCTTTTCAAATAACTGAGATCCCTATGTTGTCGCTCGAAAAACAAATGAATACCCTGTATATAATGTAAATTCACGTGACGGGATAATAATGTATCCTTGGCTGAATAATAACGAATGACACCGAATTGAACCGGACTCTGAGAATTCTTCCTTGAATTGAGATGAAAACAAAATAATAAGAAAAAAATTCAACTAACCTGTTTAAAATTAGATTTATAGGCCGTATTGCGTCGACAGTCTATCTCTTAATTGAGGAGGAAACTGATCGCTAAATCTCTTCCAATTCTCTTCGCCTACTTGTGCTTTAAACGAGTGCAATATCTAAAACAAAAGCAGAGCCCTCTAGTTATCCTAATTTTTTACTTTAAAATAACTAATTCTACCTTTACGAAAACATCCTTCAAATCGTCCTGTGGGGTAACCCATGACGCCACCGCGTCACAGAAAAAGATAAAATCTGTTATAACTCCTGCAGGATTCACCTGAATCATTTGACACATGCCTCGAAAGGCGCTGTCCTTTTCCTCATTGTCTCTAATATTACGCAGGGATATACACCTGAAAATTGAAAAACATAAACGTCAATTTTTCAAACAGTTGTAACATTGCAAGTTCATATTAGATTTAGTCTTGCAATGTTGAATGTGAATTTATATTGATCCTTAGTTTGAGTTTATCCTCTAAAATAATAGTGAGAGTAAAAAAAGAAAGGAAAAAAGCCTAAATAATAAATAAAAAAGATTACAGACCACTGACGAACAAACTGTTGTAACATTGGGGCCACATCGTGGGGGCAGACTAAACCAAGCCGACCAATTGTAATGGCTATACCGAGAACAGAACCAGAACAGAAAGAACTCAATTAACAATTAGAAATAAGTATCAATTAAATTGCTTTTTAAATTAATCAAATCAAATTCAAAGGATAATAGCCACTCTCCAAACACGCATCGTTCGGGCATTCCCGATTTAACTAGATCACGTGGTTTGGTGGTTATTCTCCTATCAAACATATGCGCAGAACACTTTAATTTTGTTCAGCGCAAGAAAAAAATCAGTGCTTGATAAAAAAAGAACTTCAACCAAGGGAATGATAAAACAAATAATAATAAACCATATTTAATTGAATTTAAAATAAATTCTAAGTAAATGAAAATTCAGAAAAGAACGTATTGTTAAGATTTTTCCAGGGTTATTCACGGAGAGTTTTATATGCAGTATATGTATGTATGTATGAATGTATGAAAATAGGTACGTATGTATGTATATTTCAAGGGCATAGTGAGGTAAATGTATTATTTTTGAAAACTTGGTGAGCCCTTGTTGAATGAGTTGTTCATCTAGATTTGAGTGGTCAAAATGACTATTTTTTATCAATTGAATGTTTTTAACAACATTAAATCTATAAACATTTAAACCAATGATAAATGTATAATAGTATATATGTCACAACATACATTTAAATCAACGACACAAAGGTAATAAAAAAACCATTTAGTTGAAGTTTGTCATTAATGGACATGTAACAGAAATGAAGAACTACGAAATAATAATGACGTCGCGCAAGCGGAGTTTTATTTGTTTTTGAAAGGATACACTGCTGCCAATATAAAGTTCTTTTATTTTATCAACACTGTTTGTTTCATTGTTGAAAATGGCTCAAGTGCATTAAATCGAAATATATATATATATATATATAAATCGAGTGTCTATTTTCCCCGAAATTTTCATAAATTTTCACTGAACTAGTCAAGACATATGCTCAACTTAATAGCTGGTAGAAATTTCTACTATCCCTATTCCTTCTAAAGGTTAATATGCCAAACTTTTGAACATATAGTATACAGTATGCACAACGTGACCTTAGCACAAATTTAGAAAAGGACAAATAGAAAATACGTCTGTCGCATTCACTCCAACTGTCAGTCAAATAGGAATGAACGCGACAGACGTATTTTGTATCTGTCCTTTTCTAAATTTGTGCTAAGGTCACGTTGTGCATACTGTATATACTACTGTTAGGAAAGATAGATTATAACAAAAATGTAAACTTAATAAAAGTATAAAATCAGTAGTAAATGCAGATACCTTAGATAAATGATCAATACAAGATCAATAAAGTAAATTTGCCTCATAATTACCCTTACAAGGTGAATTTGTTGATGTGAAAAATTTTATTACACTAAAGAAGGAAAATAACTCTTATTACTCAAAGCAAACCATTAGCTAAAGCTTACCTTGCTTAGACTTGTATATATTTTCAATTACTTACATTTACTAGTCATAGTATACTTTACTAAGTTCACATTGGCATTATTACAGACATAACAAGATTGTTGTCTTTTCTAACTTATCTATCATTTTAATTCATCTATCATCTTGGAAATTGAATTTAGCATAATAAAATAAAATTATGCCTGTGTTAACTTTACTGGAACATATTTTTGAAAATGTCCTCCTTGAATGAACTTGTGGGTACAATTGTGCATCTTTAATGCCATATTTCTTAATATACGTACTTTAAAAAAATAGCATAGTTTTTGTTTTCATTATTCGTTTTTATGCACATACGTATTTTAATTTTTAATTTATTTTTAGTGGATTTTAATTTAACCATAAACTCAAGATTAAAGTTAAAAACAGTCTATCGATGATCTCAAGTCAATACCTCCTCCAAAGTCCAAAAAAACGATTTTATAATTTTAGCTAATTGAGTACCATTTTACAATTTGCACCACCTATAGGCCCGCAGTAGTTGAAAATCACTTCGTCATTGAATTAAGTAAAAGCCAATATCAGATAAATAAAATTCCAGGTTATTAATCAATTATATTATCACTCATCATTTTTGACTTATGTGGTATTGATTTGAGACCATCGATATATTCATTAGGACCCACCTTATTACATATTTCGATTGAAATTATTTGAACTCTCTATGGGTCCCAACGATTTGGCAACCGATGACCGCACGGGGAAATCATGATTACTAGTGATCTCCCTAAGCGGCCCATATGTAGAATGCAATGCGTGATTTCGATAAAAACAAAACTAAATTTGATCAAAATATTCGAGCCTTAAAATGTTACTGCTCGTATAAGGATGCGTCGCAACATATTTTAAATAATGAAGCTAATGATAATACTTGGAGAGCTTTAACTAATTTCAACCTTCAAATAGAAATAATACGAAAACTAACTCTACAACTCAAACATGCAAGAATAAATAGGAGAATATTGCGTACCGGTGTTTTCTAAAAGAGTTTTTGGCGTATCAGGCCTATTTATAATATCGATTAACTGATTTAAAACGAGAGGAACAAAAGGTCTGGTGTCTTCACCTAAAAAAAAAATTTAACAATAATCGTAACGCGCAATCCCATCGTTATGGGAGAAGGATTATACCTAATTTTATACTAATTTCACCTATCGCCCAGGTAGCGTTATTGCAAACCGAAATGCATTCGGGATTAAGATTTTGTCCTAGAATTGGTAAGAAATTTGATATGTGAGGCCTGACGTGTTGAAAACACGCTTTCGTCAAATCGCCTAGCAAGGCAAAGGATGATTGCCTAACTTCAGGCATAGAATCTTGCATAGACATATGTAATAACTGCATTATCGTACTATTTTCGACTAGTTTTTCTATATGCCCGTTCAAACCCTCCGCTAAACCAGACAATAAATCTAAAGCAACTATCATAAAATCCTTGTCAGGAGCTTCGCATTGTTCTGGATTTTGCATGTTGGCCTAAAAAAATTCAAATGGAACTTCTGATTATAATAATTAGTATGGTTTCTAGTTACCATGTGAAGATAGAGAGTATGTTGGACAAGGGACACACATCGGCAATATACTGGTTCACAGTAAGGTAAAAATCCCGATTGCAAAGCTGTCGCCACACTCGAAAGACACTATAAATAAAATTTTTATTACTTAAAATGTCATATATATACATATATTTATTTATTTAATAATTAATTTTACCTCCAACAAAGGAAACAGATCTTTATCCTCATCTTTCAATACGTTCCACTTATGTATCAATGGAGGCATAAGCAAATTGATAAATTCTGGTTTATTCAAGTGACTTCCAACTGAATCAGCTAAAGTCCCTATAGCATCGTAAAGAATCAATAAATTCTTGTGTTGATATTTGGAGAAAGCAAAAACGAGAGTTTCCAAAATATATCCTAAATAAGGTACCAATTCTGTGCAAGCTTCCTCTTCCAGAGTGGCAAAAGCTGAGCAGGCAGCCTCCTGAACTCGTTTGTTACCATCCAAGATTCGTTTTAACAGTTCCGTCATTAGGGGTTTCAAATAGGGATCGTGTGGTTGATTGACTACCCAATGAGAGTACCTACTTAAAGTCCAACAAGTAATTGCACGTACTAGAGCCTTTTTGTCATTTAGACAATTTATTAGATAAGGTATAAGTTCAGGCAAGTGGCTAATCATTCCTGACATACAACCTTCTGCTATTGCACCTAAAAATTAAATATTATATTAATTTCTCGTTTCTAAAATACCACACATGAACAAAAAATATTAAGACAGACCTAGAGCTAAAATCCCTGACTCTTTTATATCCCAATCTTGATGAAATAGGGTCTCTTTTAAGATTGGTATTAAAATTGGCAATAAATCTTCTTTAAACACATTTGCAAGGACGTCCAATGCCGCCGCGCTGCATTTTCTCAAATTCCAGTCTGAAAGTGACCCATCGTCGTCTCCATCTTCAAATTCTTCATCTTCATCTATTGCAAATGAACAATTATTAATTTTTCATTCTATACAGGGTATTTTAAAAAAAGGGTCTAAAAACGAAAGGTGTGATTCCTTGGCTCATTCTAAGAAAAAAAGTTGCTATTAACATGGGTTTGCAAACGCATGTTAATAGGAACGAGATACAGAGTGTTTAAATTGGCGGCATTCTTATCTGCGCCACTGGTCAATTTACAAATCTTGGACTTTTTTGTTTTGTACCCATCAATACACTAAACTTACTTAAAAAAGTTATTTTAAATATCTCAAAAGAAATTGAAACTAAAAATTAAATACTGGAACATTGTTTTCTTCACGTTGCATATATTTTAAGTTTTTCATCATAAAATGCCATTTTTTTTAAACGGTTCGCATTAGAGTTTTTGGCTAGAAATACTTTTTTGTGTAGAAAACATTGACGGTTTAAAATGTGCTTTCAAAATGCCAATTTTTCCAGTGTGGCTAAAATGAGGGGTAAAAAAACCTCACGCAACCATAAAATCGCCATCATTGGCATGTCAGAAAAATTTTATTTAGGGCTCAATACATAGCAAATATTAATGATAATAGGTGTACAAAAGTTAAGTTCTGTAACTTAAACGGTTCCCGAGATTTCGTCAAAAAACTGAAAACAAATTTTTTTTTGACACCCCGGACCTCAAAAACGGTGCATTTGCCGACCCATGTTAATAGGAACTTTTTTGCTTCGAATGACCCAAGAAATCACACCCTTCATTGTTGGACCTTTTTTTTAGACACCCTATATACAAAATAGTCTCACAAAACTTACCTTTTTCAATGCCATTTTCAGTGCCATTTTGGGTTGCTTTAATCGTGTGGGTTTTTGATTTGTGAAACCGGGGTCTAATGTCCTCTTCTTTGTCGGGGATGTTGTCATCTTCCTCTACGTCCCCCTTAAAAATGACATTAATTAGAACTCATGATACAATGAAAACAAGGTATGATCTATCGCTGGTTTACTTTCGTTCAGTCTACGCAGTGACGTCATGTGGTGAGATCGGAACGGCTGAAGTGTAAATTTATTATTTTAATTATTTGCTTAGTTTAGTCACTTATATTGAAAATATATAAATTCAATGTAGCAGTAAAAAACTATATTGTTTTAAAAAAGGCATATTATGAAAAAATCTTATATGCTAGTCTCTAAGCTTAAATTTTGTATGAAAGGTACGGAATGATTTTTCTTTGTGGTAAAAAAATTATGTGAAATATTTATTGTTCTATTATTAGTTAAGAAATAATTACTTGATTACTTAATTAAAGACAGTCGGATTTATTTAATATTGATAATTTCTTTTACAGGACTTTATCCAAGCCTTCTGAAACGTCCGCTCATTAGGAAATAAAAAAAAAACAGTATTACACAAGTTTTTATAAATATAAATATAGATATAGATATTATAGAAAATAATTAATATAAAACGTGTATACAGAGTGTCCTATAAATATGGGCCTCTATTTGTTTTTTGAAAACTATAACTAGAAGAAATTTAAAATTTGGATATCACACCAGAATAAAGGACTATCGATTAAAACTATTTTTAAAAATGCACCACTTTCGGTTATACCGGAACTTTTCGGATAGCTTCGATTTTTTTGAATCGCACACAAAATTTATGGATTGTTCTGGTTAATATTTTATTACATTCATCATAAAAAATAAACACATTAACATAATCTTCGTTTGTGTAATTTTCGGGTGTCGCCATTCTATTAATAACTAAATGACATTTTTAAAATGGCTATTCTATTGTTTTATGGCGAGCGTGGCCAACTTAGTTATTCTTAAAATCATTTAAAATAAAGCAATTGAACATCAAGTACTGAAAAATGTTTTTTTAAAATAAAATGCAAACGGTTAGGTATAGCGTATAGACAATTCAATTGAAAACAGTACTTACTTTTAATGGTAAATAAGTGTTTTTTGGGACAATAGGAGGTTCCTATTTAAAATTCGAAAATTCTATACAATTTTTGAATTTATTATTTGGAATGAAAGTTAAGTTATTTTCTCAAATATCCCGTATAACGAAGCATGCTTTTACTCATTGGTTCAAATGAAATAAAGCATTTTGTCTAACAGTGTCAAATTCCATTGCAAAATAACCTGCGGTTTGCGAAATTTTAGCAAGTACTTTAATAACTGAAACTATTATTGTTTTGGAAAGTCTTAATTATCTTAAATAGTGTAAAATATAGAGATAACATTACATATAAAATATGTTCATAATTTTTCGTAGACTTGCAATTTGATATGATGTACAAGTTATTCCATTTAAAGTAAGTGAGCTGATATATACACCAAGAATTCACTTTGAAAATATTCTAACATTATGAAACCATAACTACATGTAATTTTTGCTACAAAGAAATAATTTACAATGAAAAGGAAAATAAATGTATTTTATAGGGAGAATGAAAGTGAGGTTTTTTGTTTACTCACCAATATGTCACAGAAAGAAGCGCAAGATCATACCTTGTTTTTATTGTATCATAATTAGAAGTAATATCTGAAAAAGAAAACTTTACCTTTAGCAATATAATATCAATTTCTGAATATTTCATTCCTCGCACAAGAATTGGAATGAGGCGATTCAAATAATTACCAAGAACGCTCTTACAAATAGGTTGTTCTGCAAGACTCAACCAAAACTCACAAGCTTCCAAGGCAACACTTTCATCTGAATCTTGTGTTCTAACAAGCATATACTCAATTATATTATCAATCTGACTAATGAGCCTATCCATTCTGACTTCTAGGAGCATTACTAGGGCTCGGCACACATTTTTCCTTACATCTGAATCGTCATCGCCTGCCACATGGAATAAATTCTATAAATGAATATCGTAAAGAAAAAATAATTAGCACTAGAATGTGTAACATCATCAATCACAAACCTGTAAAAAGGAGTCTATATGGAACATTAACGCTTGTGACCTTTGAATAATAAACTGATTAACACAGCCGATAGCATAAGATCTAATTTTTGAACTTGAGTGATTAAAAAACTGTAAAAATTTAGGAATCAAAATATCTAAGGGTCGGTTAATGGCATCAGCATCTAGAGCTTCTGCGGAATCTTCACAAATTTTTTGTAATGCTCCAAAAGCGCCTTCACATACATTATAATCCGTTGAGTCTAGCATGTGACACAATGCAGGCAACAGATCTGGCCATGAAGCAAGATCTCCCTTACTAGCGACCGTTGTTATTAAAATACCCACAGTAGCTCGAATAAGAGGACTGGGATCACCAACAGCTTGCAGACACTCAGTTTTGATGTAGTTTGTCACAGTTGGTTGTAGATTATTGTAATGCGTTTTGACATTATTTTTTAATATTAAGCCACTTAGTGATCGGGTAGGTTCATCTTCAGACGTTAGTTTCGTAAGCACAAACATAAGATAGTTGTTGAAATCAGGAAATTTATTTAGTTCTTCCAATTTCTGAAACAAGTGATAAGGAAACATAACCTCATTTTTAAAAATGAATGGATAGAGATCCCAATTTTTTTGCCTATTCCTCTCTTATTCTCAAACCATATAGTTCTGTAACTCTCTGAACAACAAATAATAGGGGTAAAAATAAATGGCATTACAAACTTAAAGTGACGTTAGAAATAGAGCTCAAGACGGTTGTAAACAATTACTACTCTTACTGTTAAAATTTGATAAAATATTTATACATTTTTAGATTGTTATCAATCAAAATGAGGACAAGTAGTGTAAAAAAGGATACTTGTTGTACAGCCCTTTGAGTTGCAGTATCAGGAGATTGGGATTCCTTTAAAAGTGTGAGGATTTCCCTTAATCCTTCCTCTTGCGGCGTCCAATCCATTTTCATTTCGTTTTTTCGGCTGCCTTCTTTGGTCTTTACCGCATACGACTTGTTTTCAATTACTTACAGTTCAAGTTGATAGCGAAAAATTATAACAAAAACTCATAAAATGCTGTCTTCTACTGCAAACGATATATAGCATATATAGGCGGGACTTATGGCCGAAACACGACGGTAAACGTCAAAAATAACTGTCATTAATTGTAGTGCGTTCCGAAAACACTTCAATGAAGTAAAAAAATAACAAAATGAATTTTAAGTTCAAGTTAAAAAAATATTTATATTATCATAAAAATTTAAGAAATAAAACTCACTATTGTCAACTCTAAAATTCTTTCTTATAATATGGTGTAACTAACACATATAAATATACAGAATTGTTCAATGTCCTGCATAAAATTCATATCTTTTATACATGATGTTTCACTATATATAACACGAAAGATTACGGCTAAAGTATTTAATATTTCGCACGACATTTAATTAAATTAAATTATACACAAGTGTCAAAATAATTCAATTCGATTTACTCTGAAAAGTTCCATGCATTAACTTTAGATGCACTTTTCTCGGAAAACGTTGTTTCTAGCGACATCAGTGAGGTAAACCTTTTTTAAGCAGAAAGAATAAGGAAAAAAATTTTTAAAGTCGAAAATAACATTCACCGTGGCACAAAAAAGTTGCAGCGATTTAAAAGTGCCCTAATGGTTGTTTCTGGCGCCCTCTACAAGATATAACTAAATCGTTGATAAATTTGAATTTCTTATCTCAAAAAACCCCCAGATATGAAATTAACTACAAAAGATGCAGATATAAAAAAATTTGTGATTTATTTTTTCAACTTTGACACTCTGCATCTTAAAAACTAAATAACTTTGGACACATATTTATATGAACTTTGAGGTTTAAAATAAGCCAAGGAATTACCTACTTTAGTATTTTCGGAACTTTTGACATTACGGAACACTCTATATATTACTTTTAATTTAACAATAAGAGCTCTTACACACGTAGATTCTGTATCCAGGATGCAGTATGAAAGATACGGTATTCGGTTCTACCACACTAATAAATTTTTCGTTGTCGAAAACCATGTTTTCCTTTCAACACTGTAACCTAGTCTAACCAAAGTGTACGCACATGATATGGCCCGATACCGTATGCAAGTGTATGCACGTCTGAACAGGTTCCTATAGCGTAATATAAATTCTGTATCCCGGATACCGAATTGGCCGCCGGCTGCTGGAGAGTTGAGATGCAAAATTTTTGTATCCGGATCCGGATGTCCTGTCGCTCGGTTACGTGTGAACGGTTCCATATAAATATGTACGTAAGCTGTATCTGAGATACGCGTATCTCGGATACAGAATCTATGTGTGTAAGAGCTCTAAGTGTTCAAGGACGCTAGGCACTTTTTGGCCTTTCCAAAAATGATGCATGTTAAACAAAAGAATCGACAATTCTGTACTGGTACGAATGTATAATATAATATATTTATATACACATATATTTCATCACTTTCAATTGCTTTTGTCATAAAACAATATCTCATGGAAATGATGCAAAAAATGGGGTAAAACGAGCACGGTAAAAATTCTTCTTAACCACAAAATTTTAGTAAATCTATTACACAAAGAAATAATAATAGTAAGTTATAAACATTCGATTTAATTGAGTTGATATACAGGGCTGTGGAGCTGCCCCAGAATACTTGCCTTACATGAACCTGAAATAAAACATGCAAAAATTCATAATTGTTTTCATTCTATCGAAACTATCTAACAATAAGACGCAGTTTAGAATATACATTTTGAACTCTTACCGATATTTTAAATTTTCACTCAAAATTTCTTCGTTTAAAAATGTTCCTAGTGACAAATTGGAAAATTAAAGCATTAAGTAAGGATTACCATAGAAAAATATCTAATAATGAAAATTTATTATTATTATTAACTAAATTTGAAATATTTAAGCATTAAAAAATTAACAATATGTATGAAACAACAACAGATTATAAGGTGCAAAATTTCATTTAAATACTGGCAGTATTGAAGTAAGCCTTAAATTAACAATAATAATTGGCTTTTAACATTCAAGAATGAACAACATGAGAAATTGGTTATTGCATTATATGTCTTGTATCACGTGCTTTTACAATTCTATTAAATATTTACATTGACAAAAATTATTTGTAAGAGTATTTTGCATATTAAACAATAGCATACGTCTAATATACATAGTCAAGCTCAAATATGTACATATTTAAAATCATCTATGGGAAATCGGAACTGTTAACAACTATACATATATAGGTGAAACACTAAAAAAAACATGGATTTTTTTCCATAAAAAATTGTTCTATTAGTCTGGTCTGTAAATTGGAACTTTTGGCATAAATTCTATTAGAATCACATATTCCATCATAGAGGATGAATCACATTGTTGCTTGCTGAGTTTCCAATGTAACCCAAGTTTATTATATAAGTAACTATTTTCCCATTCTAACAACTTACTAACGGAATGTTGAGTCTAAAAAGAATATTTACTCAGTAGAAAAACCTTACTTCAATAAATCTGTTTACCCTTTTGCTAAGACATATGACTGGCCACAAAGAACAACCCAATGTGCAACAGCAACAAAGGCATCCACAAAACAACCATTTAACATTAACAGGTAAAGTCTTTTTTAAAATCGCATTTATTCTTGTTACAGTCTCTTTGAACTCTTCAGGCGCCACTCGCGACACTAAGCCACTAGGAAACTCTGTGCTAAATTTATTGCTAAGACCGAAACTAAAACGATTTTAAAATGTAATATGAAAACATTTTTAAAATTTTTTCCGGAATCATCTTACACTGTCATATTCCCAGCTCCTCGAATAATCACAGGGTCTGGTATTAGAGATATGTCTGCAGGTTCAGGTTCAGCATTGCTTTCTAATTCACCCTCATAATAGATAGCATCAAACCCTTCCATGTGTACTCTGAACATTAGTCAATTACAAATTAGGACAATTCTGCAAATAAATATTTGCCACATTGCTTATTGGAACTTACTTGGGCTTTTCAACAAAGTCTTATACTGATTATTCTTGCTTTCTAATCGAGCTTTCTTTAATGAAAGCTTCAAGGATGATTATTTTTGAGAATTTTCATAGTTGCTGCCATGTTTATTTTATACAAAATTGACAGATCTTTTTATTTAGTTCAACTTATCTCCACTACTTGATGGCGCGCTTAGTGATGCAATCTCATATCACAAGAACATAGGCAACTAATCATACACAGTACATAGTCAAAAGAACTCCTGACCAGCCATAAAACAAGATATTTATTTTCTATTTTTAATTTTTTCTATTTTTCATATTTTCTCCTAATATGTGATCTAAGCATTTTATATGCAGCTAGCGGAATACAGTAGCATGTGCCGAAATTCAATAAGGCAGTTCGTCTTACTTTCTTTCGATTTTGAATTTTCCAGTTACTTTTTGTGGTTGAAAAGTTCTTTTAGCGGATTTATGGTCTATTTTTTCAATATCGTTTCCGTACAGACATACAACCTGGCAACAACCATGAGCGTAACGTACAGAGTGTTTCAAAAGTAAACGTAATCTTTTTAGAGGCATATTTCTTTTACAAAAATTATAAAAAAAGTTTATATTAACATGGGTCTGGAAATGTATTGTTGCAGATGCACAAGCCTTTCAATTGCGGAAGGGAAAAAGTAGGTAGTTGTAACTGTTGGGAAAATGCAATTTGAATGAAATTTGACATAACCATCTTAATTTTTATCTACAATTTAATGGTAATAAAAATTAAATCAATGTTTGGTTGGAAGAGGATATTTCTTTAGAGAGAAGATTGTTTCGGAATAATAACTGTTATGCTACCTATGCACTTTCTGTTAATTATCGATTATTCATCGGATATAATGGACCATTTTATGTAAAAAGTTACCCTTGTCTCAGAATCATAGACTCAAACTTTTCGGAGA
Source organism: Hypothenemus hampei (assembly GCA_013372445.1). Classification (NCBI taxonomy): domain Eukaryota; kingdom Metazoa; phylum Arthropoda; class Insecta; order Coleoptera; family Curculionidae; genus Hypothenemus; species Hypothenemus hampei. Next base: position 24,098 of record JABRWK010000223.1, on the reverse strand, counting down.
TATTTCAACTTATATAAACTCACAAAAAACACTATATCGATTAAATGGGATGGAGTCAGAAAAAAGCCTAAAATATCAAACAAAAAAAAATAGAAATAAATAAAAAAAAGTATTCTACATTTCATTTGAATTGCATTTTACTAGCAGCTCTTCTTTACAGCTTTCTCCACACACCATTGAAAGGGCCATGCTACGGCATCAATGCACCTCCAGACCCATGTTAATATAAACTTCTTTTGTTATTTTCATAAAAGGAATATGTCCTAAAAAAATATTACGTTTTCTTATGAAATATTCTATATGTATATACAGGATGTATCGAAAAATGTAGGCTAGTAATACATAGCGGATTTCTTCGACTAAAAATTAAAAAAATTGTTTATATCAACATGGATCCGGAAGTGCTTCCTAAAGGAAATGCCTTGGACAAGCAAGCTTTTAAATCTTATTATATGTAGAAAAGTTAGAAATATCATAGCTCATCCTGAAATAATTTTTTATAACTACGGCGCGGTGCAGCGCAACGATATTACATAAAAATCTTCAACTCAATTTTTCACTAAAACCGCGCATCGGAGAGTCTTACAACAACAGTGTTTTTTTACGTAAAAGTATCAAATAGTCACATTCTTTCACAAAAAATCTGAATAAATGGCAATGGAGAAAGTTAGGAATAAAAATCAAGAGTGGTCAGTTCCGTTCCTGAACATAACATAAAATTACGAATAATTATTAAAAGTTGGTACTAATAGTAGTAAATACGTACCAGAATAGAACACCTAAAGTAATTCCAACGATATTAAATAAAAGCCATTTTTTGATCGTCATCTTCAAAGGGCTGTATTTTCTTTAGGAGCACAAAGCTCATCTATCAATAATTTTAAGTCGTATACGAAGTATGTCGAAAAATATAACATTCATACAAGAGTAAACTCTTTTATTTTTAACAATATTGCAAATTGTACTTACCGAAATCTGTTAGGCATTAATAATGACGTTCAAATATGCGATCATATTGTTCTATCCAAAAAAAAAAAAAAAGTTTTTCAATTTTTCAAGTCAAGTACAGTAAAGTTCCGCAAATCTATATGTTTTTGTAGTTTTAACCATTCATCAGAGGTGGAAATATGGGTGTCCTTTTCATTCATATAAAATTGTAGTGACACTTGACATCCTTACTTCTACCTACCGATGAATGGCATTTTTTCGGATTAAACCTACCAATATGCTAAACACATATACCAGATTTCGTTAAAATATCTTAAGCCGTTTGGAAATTAAAAAATAAAAACTATTTTTTTTCTTAAACTTTAATATCCTGTATCTCGGTAACGAAACATTTTCGGACCCATGCTATAAAGAACTTTTTATTCTATTTTTGAACATAGAATACGCTGATAAAAATATGCAGATTAAGTTTGGGCCACCCTGTATATTTCACATTTCAGTAGTCACACCCAGCATCGTAACGTTTGTCTACATACTGACGATATCGATGCGACTATCGAAATATTTAGAGACTTGACCTAAAAAAGAAGCAATTTTTGGAATTTTAAAAACGCTAGGTTTATGAATAGGATCATATTAGTAACAAAAATTATAGATTTTTTAATTCTGAACACAATGCCGTCGATAAAAAAAGAGTATTCCATTATAAATGAATAAACAAGGTATTGACGTTTGAAATCAAGCAAGTTCGGAGCCATATTTCGAGGGTTGCGAAAGGCTGTTTTAAAAATTTAAAATATGTCAAAACCTAGCTTATGAAGCCCCCTTGAAGCATAGAAAATTAATTTCGAAATTTGCAGCGATTAGGACACATCGATTTTCGTGAGAGTCTGCACTAGCAATATTTTGGATATTTTTGGAATAACTCGGAAACGACAAATTGTAGATCAAAGACACATAACTGATCTTAGAATTTGACAAGGAATCCCAAAATGCTAAAGAAATTAAAGACTCTATTTAAAATAAAGAAATTGACAGATACTTTCGATATAACCGGATGTGCCACAAAGTTGAAAATATGTTCCAAAAGTGGATCAGGTCGATAAAGTATATGTGAGTTTATGAGGTTTTTTTATACAGGGTGTTCAATCGAAAAAGAACACCCTGTATAACAATCGAACATCGCGTTCTCAAGATATTTGAAGAAAACACTTTTTTTTAATGGAACCTGTATATTACTACATAAAATTAAAACTAGTTTAATTTTATACAAATGAAATCTACAAATAGGATTTTAACAAGTTGAAGGGAGAACGTAATTTACAAGGTTAAGGTTAAACAGTGAAGGAGACTGATTTCCCCTATTTTGCCTACTGCTCTTCCAGTATCCACTTCCAATTGCCGAACACAGTCGATGACCAATGAAAATCGATTAACTGATTGAACAACTGTGAGTGCATGAAGAACGGAAAGTGCAAGGGCAGTAGTAGGAAATAGAGGAAGTGAGTTTCCTTCTCTGTTAGCCTTATAAATTACATTCTCATTTACACTCGTTAAAATCCTATTTGTAAATTACATTTGCCGAACCTGTATATAAAATAATCAGTGAGATGAAAATAAATAAAACAACATTATCGATCCGAGAGTTTGCGTCGAACATCCTCATTGGTTAGATGTTTTGGGCTATAGTTTAAATTTGGGGTATTTTTTTAAAAAACTTTAAATAGGTTTTCTACTTAGAATTTTGTCAGGAATTTGCCATTAAAATTAATGTATTGAATTTGTAAACATCCTGTATAACGTATGTTGGTATTTTATGAAAACTAATACCATTTAGTCTTCTTAATTAGAATATTTTTGTCTAAAATATCCTCCAATCTTGATCTGTTTAACATACTGATTGATTGATGTCAATCACCTTAAATATAAAATTACACTTGTATGAATTTTTATTAACAAACATACACAACACAGAAATACTTAAAATTAATATAAAATATGTTTGTTTATTGAGCGAGATGCAGATATGTAGAAAAATTAAAATAAGAACTAAAAGTTAAGGTAAAACATGACGTATTAAACTTTATTAGTGCTAACAATTTTATATTAAATATTGCAAAAATAAATTATATCTAATAGAAAATTTCTAATTTATTGAACGACAGCGGCATTGGCGGCAATACTCGGACTATTAATTACTTCCCCAAGGCTCTCCAATAACTCCTTTCTGTAGTCGTCAAAATCTCCATCTAACTCGTTAATAGTCTGATCTTCAATGACATACAAGGCACAACCAGTTTCCCTAATAAGTCTTTCATCATGGGAGACAATAATAACACCCCCTGTAAAATCATTAATAGCCTCGGCTAAGGCATCAATGGATTCGATATCCAGATTGTTGGTAGGTTCGTCTAGAATTAAAACGTCTGGAGCGTAAAGGCACAACTCGGCTAAGGCGACTCTAGCTTTTTGCCCTCCCGAAAGATCCTTTATTTTAATGATATGAGCGTGACTGGCGAGACCAAAAGTACCCAGCTCCTTGCGTGCTTTCTCATAGGGTAAATCGAACAATCTCATCAAGTATTCGACCGGAGTCTCTTCAGCAGTCAAATGTTCTCCAGAGTGCTGATCAAATCTCCCAATTCGAAGTCTGTGGTTCATGCGAACTTCACCATCTTGGGGACTGAGTTCATTTACAAGAAGTTTTAGAAATGTAGATTTTCCCACGCCATTAGGACCAACTATAGCCACACGACTATTCATGTCGATTCCAAAATCGATCTTAACAAATAAAGGTTTTTGACCCGGATAGGCGAACGTCACGTTGTGAAGACCTAACACTGGGGGTTGCAGAGGTGGTGGTTCCGGAAAGTTGAATTTCACTAGGTATTCTTTCGGTCTCTGTAAAAGTTCTTGTGGCTGCACTTCCTCTTCTTGTTTTTGAATTTTTGATCTATTTTTTTCTTGCTTTCTAGTCAAGGCTTCTTTCTGTTTCTTTTCAGCTTGCTTTTTCGAGGACCCGGAAGATTTAAGTTCTTTTAAGCGTTTCTCTTGCTTCTCATACTCCTTGATCATTTCTTTGCGCTTTTGAATATACATTTTCTTGAACATGGAATAATTACCTTTGTAATAGTGCAATTTCTGGTTGTCTAAATGAATAATCTCATTGCACACGTTATCCAAAAAGGACTGATCGTGAGATACAATAAGCAAAGTCTTTTTCCAACTTTGTAAATAGTTATCGAGCCAAATAACGGCATTCAAATCGAGATGGTTAGTTGGTTCATCAAGCAAGAGTAAAGTCGGCTCTAAGTATAAAGCTCGTGCAAGGGACACCCTCATTCTCCAGCCTCCAGAAAAGTTTTTTGTGGCTCTGTCTTGCATCTCTTTGGTAAATCCCAAACCTGCCAAGATTCTTCTGGCTCGAGGTTCAGCGGAATCGGAACCAATAGCTTTCAGCTCAGAGTACACTTCATTCAAGCGCCCTTGAATGTCTAAGTTTCCCTTGTTATATTCCTCCTCAAGTTTTTTCTGTTGCTCTAATAACTCATTTCGCCTCTCATCGGCTTTGAGCACGGTTTCCACAGCACTGAATTCATCTGCCACCACCTCTTGTTCACAATATAAAATGTCAATATTTGGAGGGATTGCAAAAGCTCGTTGGGCAATGTGTCTTAGCAATGTGGTTTTTCCATGACCGTTAGGTCCAACCAAACCGTAATGTCTTCCGTTTGCTATTAGCAAAGCGGCATTTGTAAATAGATCCTTGCCTTTCGCAGAGATACTAAAATTTTCTACTTTAATGTCGATAGCATTCTCCAAAGCCGCTAATTGTCCGGCAGTTTTTTGAACTTGGGATACTGTGAAGTTACTATCTAACTGTGAATGACCTTGTCCACCTTTCTTAAGCAATGTTTCCATTTGTTTTTCATAGTCTTGTTGTTTCTTCAGCTTCTTTTTATCCTTGTGAGTCAACTTCTTCTCTGTTTCTGTAACAATTTTTGAATCGTAAATTTCGAAGGATGTTTCTTTCACATCTTCCGTATCACCATTCCTGGCTACATCTCCTTTCTCGTGGGTCTTAACAGGAGTTTCTGCTTGCATACTTGCTCCATTTTTTACCAAGTTTTCCTGATCGCCACTCTCATTAATAGGTTTTTTTTTATTTCTTTGAATCCTTCTTCAAAGATTCATACTCTTCTTCAGAAATGCTAGGCGTACCACCATCATCAACTTGCTCATCAACCTTTTCTTTTTTTTATCTTTCTTCTTCTTGCCCTTCTCAACCGGCTTTGGAATAAAGTCCTCATCATCCGAATCGCTTCCTACAGTTTTCATTGGTTTCTTTTTTTATGTTTGCTAGAAAGAATATTAGATTGAATCTCTACATCATCCATAGAAAGTGGAGTTGCGATATTATCAATATCAATTTGCATTTCTTTGTCAGCCCATTCCTCATCCTGGTTCTTTTTCCCTTTCTTACTAGCACTCTTTTTCTTAACTTCGTACTTCATTTGAGATTTACTGATTACTTGATCAACATCCTCCTGGGTTACTAGCTCCAACGCTTCAGCTGCATCTTTTTTTGACTTGGCTGGATTAGATTGTTTCGTGGCGACATCAGGTAAATCCTCTAAATCACGGTTCTTTTTGTTCCACGCCGTTTGGACATTATAACCT
>JABRWK010000222.1:123720-136175 GCA_013372445.1 Hypothenemus hampei | reverse complement strand
GGCAACATTATTTCCATAATATACGATACATAATTTCAAAATATTAACAGCATAGTTGCATCTCATGTAGATGCAATCGACAAAAATACATCATCGATTTATCGATGCGTGTATCTTCCTTATATTCTAAGTTGTGCCATATGTTCCTCGCAGATAACCCCGTATGTTGTCGTATGGCGACATTTTCTTAAAACGGCCGTCTTGTCGATGTATAAATTGCTCAGGAGACATCAGATAAGTTAATTTCTCGACAGGACTAGCGAACGATAGCGGCCGCGACTGCCCACGCATCTCCTGACCAAATAAGAGTGCAACAAGAAGAAGATCAGTAGATAATTTCCTGAACAAATTGGTAACAGGCCATTGCTTATGTACATATACTGAACTGAATGAAGATCAATTGCATTGGCGTTCAATTCCACTTATATTATTACCAATGCGTTAAATAAAATATTCTGGAAAGCTTAATTATGATCAACGACGACACTGAACTGACTCTACGCCGCTGGTTCAATGAACGGAAAACGATTATTAGACTGTGAATCGTTCAGGACTTAACTCGATCGCTAAACGCGTTCTCAGTTCCGATTTTTCCTAATTGGTCGTCCATTAAGTGGTTCAATGGACCAGAACTTGTTTCTAACATGTAATGCTTAATTGGGTGTTTAAATTTTAAATTATACAACATATTTTGTTTATGCTTGAAGTAATAGATATACAAAATATTGAAGTTGTTCTGGATGATAAATTTTCAACTCAAATTACCATTATATTTTTTACTATTTACTTTCTATTTTAATGGACTTCCTTAAATTGTAGCGTTAAGGTTATCAAACTTATCAACAGCATCTGAATTGGTCTAATGAACATATATAAATTATTTAGTAGAGTATGACTGATATGAAGATACTAACCAAGATATAGTATATATGTAGATGTTTTAAACAATTATTTTTCAATTGAAATGAAAGATCAATGTGAAACAACTATTAATTTTTGAACTAACCTGATTAAATGTTAATTGAAAACCCATGTAGATACTCATTTTATAGAACGACAACTTCATTTCATCATTATATACAGTGTGTACAAATTAATTTTATCGAAATGTATTTTTTTTTAAATCGCTCGGACAAGTCGATTTTCATTTAAAATTCACTTTTACTCACCACTTTAAGAAATTTATTTTTCGGTAAAAATAATCCAGAAGTGTATAATGAAAATTTATGGTATCAGCAACATGGTATACTTTTGCATTATGCAGCTCAGGTTAGAAGATGTGTTTCCCAATAGATGGATTGGAAGAACTATTAAATGATGGTGGAATCTCGTATGATTAAATTATTTTTCGTGGAATCATCTTAAAAATGTCGTATACAAAATTAAACCTAACAATATTAAAAATAGAAATACAATGTTGAAATAGAATTATCAACACTAGGAACTGCTATTTAAAAAAAATTTCTATGACGTCTTATCTAGAACAATGATGACCTCACATACATTATTATCACATTAAAAGATGCGTAATTTTAAACTAAAATCGACTAATTCGACCGCTTTGCCGTTAAAATGTTCCATTTCAATAAAATGAATTTGTTCCTTTTTTCTGTATTCTCTGCATATATTGAGGTATGGTTTATATAATAAACTAAAAATCGAAATCTGAATGTATCTGAATTTTTTAAATACGACACGAAGGACATAAATCTTTTTCATTTGCAAAATAAAACGTCCAAGGACGCTGTAAGAGATCGTTTCCTAAAGACCGCTTTGAATGGGTGCCTGTGTCGGCACGCGGCAAAATGGACGACCCATAGAAAGATGCTCGTCGTAAAGATTCAACCGAAGACGTTTCATTAGCCAGAGCTAATCGCTGACCGACCGGTTGCCAACTTACTATCGATTCAGCCGTTTATCATACTAAGTTTAGGCCACATGTAATGATAAAAAAAGACTTTTTAAAAGTCACATTTCCTCTTGTTTATAAAAGTTGAATAGCGCGCGCGAGTTACGAATACGTACATAAATAATCGCCCATTACTCAGTGGTACGCTACTGCCCGTGGGCCAAGCAAAATACCAACAACAGTAGATTTCAGACCCGATAGAAGAATAATTATAATCCAAGTTAAATAAATCAAAAACCTGTATATAATATTCGCGATAATATATTCATTAAATACATATCGAAGTGAATTATGGTCGATCGCATTGATAAACCAGACGTTTTATGTTGTTTCCAATTTCTTTTCTTAGCACCATATCAGCTTTAGTACCATTCCACGTCTACCCACCAAAGTTGAAAGGTAAAATCTAAATGTCACCTGCAATTGCATTGTTTAGGAAAAATTGTATAGAAAAATTTGTGGGTGTAAAACTCACCGTTTACACGTTGTTACACCATCACTAATGTAAGTACGAAAAAGTTTCTGCTACGTACAAGTTTACATGTAAACAGACGAGTTATTTATGCCACCCACGGTACAACGTTTAGTCGCGACATTCTTCGGCGATGTTATCGAACCGGTCAAGATTTCGTTTAAATGGATTCTCTTGTTCTTCAGCCGATTAGGACGTGATGCGATAGGCCCAAAAGGTAAATGACGTAGAATATCAGTATTAGAATATGTATAACTAGTTTAAACATTAACCCATGTTGCAAATGAGTGATGACGGTGGTCTAGAGGAAATAAAATATGGCAACGTTAAATGAATATAATTTAATATTTTACCATTAATCACTGGCACCAGTTTGGTTCTTGTAGTATACCGAAAAGGAATATTTCGTAGGTGTTGATAATGGATAAAGTGTTGACTGAAAGTTCGAAGTCGTATTATTAGAAATTGTGTTTTTTTAAATTGTAGGTTTTCATGAATACGAGAGGTGCGCAAAGGACCAAAGTCGATTAGGAAGAACGCATCTTCCTTCACTGGATGAATTATTATTCAAGGAAATAAATTATTCTTTCCTTCTTAGTGATGATTTTTTTCGTTCTTGATGTTGATGTTCATTCACTCATACACAAACTGAAATTTTCTGAAATTAAAAAAAAAATTCAAAATCTTATCTCAAACAAAACATGCCTCAATTCCTTTCACTCTGTATTTTACATATTATTGCTAATTTTGTAATGTTGAATAATGAAAAAGGCCAATAGCTCAAACAGGTTTTTCAACATTTTTATTCAAATTAAACTGTTGTGAACAGTCATTTAACAACGAATAAATTCAACCCAAAAGTTTTTTAATCTATAAAACATGCACAAAGGTCGAATCCTAGTAAATAATAGAAATGTTAATATCAATAACAAAGTATTTAAAATAAATTATAGTAAGTTATACGGAGACAACCTTTAAAAGAAAATTGTCTTCTGGCACACGCTGAACGCATAAATCAAGGGGCGTTAATAATCGAGAAGAGTAGATTTCTATATCGCTCACAGGGCGTTCTCTTCAGCGCGCCTCATAGATGTATCAACATGAAAATGCCGGCCCAAATGAGATTGTAAATATTTCAAAGGACGAGAAATAAATTCACTACGCAGTGGTTTTTATTAAATTTTCTTTAATACAAATGCAATAAATAATGCGATAACAAAAGCATTTGAAAATCACTACTGGTATTATGTTAAATGCGTCTCATCAAGTTGATTGCTATCAGCGTTGCAATGGGAATTCATCAGTCTGTGTCATTATGAGCCATTGTTTAGTGGTGATGTGAACTTTATCAGTAAAAATGTGTTTTCTTTAATGGGGTTTCCTCGATGGGATTGTTGATAACCATATCTAGTGAAGACAGTTTTGTTGGTTATCCTTTTTTTTGTATTATAATTTTGCTTAAAATAAAATTAATGATAATGTATTATGTTGTATTTATTGTGTATGTTGTTTTATCATCGCCAAATGCGGATATACAGAGGCTACCCTATCGAACTTTCGATAATTATCAACCCAAATTTTAGAGGAAACAATTTATCGTTAAATTGCGTTTCCTGTTCCCATCGAAATGATTTAGAAAGTACAAATTTTGCATCAAAAAATATATATAAACACAGTTGGGAAGCCACAAAGCGTAATTTTTAATTGGTCATAAATTTTTCAAGAAATTATGTCAACAGAGATTACCGCAATGACAAAGATTTCAAATGAAAAGCGAAAGTTTTTAGCATGTATAATAGTTCTTGTAATTTTTGTCATGATGCATGTTTATATTTAAGTTTAATCATGTTTATTACTAATAAAGAATATAACGAATGTCTTACATAAGTATTAGTGAACTTAGTGAGCACATCTATTAATAATTAACAGAATCATTTGAATGATTTAATTAATCAATAATCATGCTTACAACAGAAACTGTTGAAAATGTTTCTTTTATTTTGCAATTGTTACTTTGATACCCATTGATATAATATTACTTTTGACACTACTTCAAAAAAACGGTCACAAAAACAACAACAGCACTCCAGATGATTGGTCATTTTTCCCATTCAAACAATGCAAATCAAATTAAGATCAGCAGCAGCTTTCAGAAACGCAACCGTGCCCCGGGGCGAGTTGAAATTGAATTTCTGTCTACGAGTTGCCCGCTGAGATAAATTCTTGTTCAATACACCTTCGGGTGTCGATACGACCACGGGGGACCTGGATATCAAAACTGAAATTAATATAATAAAATAATAAATCACGACCGTGCTATAGATATCGAAAACCGATTACATTGTTGAAGAAGAGTTGAACGATGCGACTTTCGGTTTTTCGTACCTCATAACGTCGTTTGGTATTGTCGGTTTAATTATTTGGAGATAATAGCTTTCACCGGTCCTTATAATGGCCAATAACAATAGAAAAATGACATATTGATAAGGTTTTTTTCATGAAACTTCCATTGGACGAATAGTGTAACATCAAAAAGGAATACAGAGTCTTTTCTGATATCGCTGCCTGTTTCTTCCTATTTTCTAAAGTACTACTATTAAATAGAAACTATACAAAGGTTGACGAAGTTGGATAACTCTTAGTTGGACAAATTTTCTTAGTCCATTGTAATGAAGCACTCTCCTTTGAGATTGATTTAGTAAGTGTGTAACTACATTTCGAATACAATTTTATGCATATTCTGTTCTATACTCACTCAGTCACGATAGATCACGAAGAACAGATTTTTTTAAGAACTTACAATTACAGAGCCACATTAGTTATGAAGTTAAATCGACTATTAATAGAGTACTAGGATTTTAGGAGCAATAATTCCTCTTCTCTTCCCATGTATTGTTTCATAAAGAAGGAGACTTTTTTGATAATAGCCCATAGGCGTCAAATATCTTAGAACGGTATTCTACTATTGAACCGTTACTGATGAAAGATTTCAAGTATTATCAGTTTCCTTCGGTCACTTTTCAAAGTTTATACGAAATATTGATCAACTGTTGTTGCAATAGGATATTCATAAAAAGTATCCAACCCAATATAGGTCATAACAGGTAATTTTAAGATATTATGCCTAGTTGTCCTTTAACCAAGTATTGAATTTGTTAAAAACGAACTTTCATAAGTGAAGGGAGTCTAATACCAAGTAAAATATTACATAATTATGTGTATACGTATTAATGCTTGGTCATTAGGGCAGGGTACAAAGGCTCCCTTAATAAAATTTAAATAATTAGTGATAATATTTAAATACCAATCTCCCAAGTGTTTTATAATTAAATTCCGAAAGAATGTGTTAATTTTTTTTTTCGTAAATGTCTAAACCACTTCAACCGTAACTCGTTTTACAAAAATTCATATATATTTTCACCTATTTAAACGCGTTATTGACTGTAATCAATACCTTAAACGGTTTCGAATTAATGCAATAAAAAGTCGATTTTTCGTTCTCTTCTCCCAGCCGAAGCAGAGCGTATGGCGTGCCGAATAAACATATTCGATCTCAAGTACCAATCGGCATAGGCAGACCGGGTATTAAAATTTGAGGTCATTAGCAACCCTATCAATTGTTTCAATCATCTCGTATAAGCCGCAACTCTCAGAATTGCCCGATACGAATCGTTTATCCTCAATCTTAAAGAGAAAAACCCACGAACGAACGAACCAATGTTTTATTCAGTGGAGATGAAGACGGCCAGATACGTGTTTTTCATGTGGAGTGCTCGCGCTGCTAATAACACCTGGTGATGTTTCTGTATGAGCTTCATACGAACTGGAGAAAAACCGACAAATGTATGTATGTGCGTTTTTTTTAATCGACATAGTGTCCTCTCAACAAAATACGAACGGTGCATGAAACTACATTAGAACCTTTTTATTTTTAATAGCCTTTTGGGGTGCGGTATCTCAAATTGATAATCGCTGGAAGATATGAAGGAAGACGGGACCGTCGTGAGACTAAAAGCAAAACTGGCGAGGAGAGATATGGCGAGATAAGTTTGAAGACGTTTCGGAATTTAATCTGCGCCTCTTAATGGTATAAATTATTCCCAAGTGATAAGTAAATAGGTAAAATTCATTCTTTAATCGAATCGGAGATGATAGCCAGTCTCGTTATTTACTTGTTCTTTGACGATTTGGAGGCAGCGCGCCACTTCTTCACATCAACAAGCTTTCAACGAGTTGTAACGTCTTTTTTCTCAGTATCATTCAATTATTACATTTTGATTTATAAACTGGAAGGAGCTATCTCTACCAGGACACGATTGAAATCAATCCTTTTTAAATTTATTAAAATTTTAATACTGAAGGAAATTAAAGATTCTGAGTCAAGATTTGGCTGTGATTTCACAGGGACTTATATACCGGAACTTTGTTATTGAGATTAAAGCAATTCTTATATACGGGATTTTTTTTAACTTTGAAATGTTTTCTTGTTAAAACGAGAAAACTGAACTGGGTAATACACCTCCTATTGCTTACTGAAAACAATGTGATCCTAACAAGGAGCGTATCCGTATACAAGTTTACAACACTACACAACACCCACAAGTTTTACGTCTTAAACGTCGATCTAAGGAAAGATATGCTATTGAGGAACGTATTTATAGCTTTTGATTCAACGTTGAATAAAATGGTGTCGGTTACTTGGTAGTTTTAATTATCTTTACAGTTACCTTAACCTAATCAGACACTATGATATTTCTTAAGCAATTTGAGAATGAAGAGTTAACGGCAAAGATTTCTTTATTAATTGTAGAATTTGACTTTTCAATAGCCTTCGTATATTTTCAAAGTTTTGGATTCTTTTTCTGACACCTTTTTTAAAAAGTAATTTGGCGATTGTTGAATTCGATAAGTTTTCAGCTAGACTCATGAATATTCAGTGAGAGAAAGGTTTCATTTGGGATCGGGTTTAATAAATCAGTTCTAATCGAACACTCCTTAAAAATTCGTGACTTTTTATCACGAAAACGGTTAATCTTCACCTGAAATTCGTCCAGGCCGATCAAGGAATTTACTAACTATTAAAAACAAAAGAATTTGAAATCGTTAATTTATTATGACTTGGAAATTTATCAAATTTAATATCAGCAGTTCCAGAATTTTCTGTATAACACCTACATTTTCGATTACTTAAATCTAAATGACACATTACTGATTTTCAAAATTTCATTTTGAGATTTCCAAAACTAAAATTGTTGTTAATATTAGTATTAAAATACATGTCTGATCATTTAAACTTCCTAAATAATCTCGTTAAATCGTTTATCAAAAACTTCCAACACGATTCAGAGTCTCCATCTTACCGTTATGGCATTTGGGGGGAATTTCGTAAAAGGGACAACGTAGCAGGAGTCCAGCAGAGCCGGGGAGGCAGGCACAGACAGGAAATGAGTCGCTGGCCGTCTCCACCGAGACACATCCATCCCCTGGTCCGCACCCCACCACTTATCTGGAATACGGTGGCACCGCTTTCAATTTATTTTAATAAATCTGCCGTTCGGGAATACATCAGCGCATCAGCCAATCCGAGCAAGGAACGAGATAAGGAGAACTAGATGTTATGTTTCGAGAACTGTAAAAACGACACACTGAGAATTCTTATATTTCTGATGACATTTTGATTTTTAAAAGCAATGTAGGTATTGAAATTTTCGAAAATATGAACAAAAAAACGTCTATGTCGAATATATAATCTCTATTGTCAGTGCCATTAATCGTGCAGAATTTAAATTTGAACACAATAATAATCAATAATCTCTTTATTGGAGCTTGTTGGTTAAGAGGCTATAGATGCAGCGGTGCTAAAATAAAGGCGAACGATTTATTAAGGACGAGGTTTCAATTTGTTTTACGTAGTCATCGGGGTCGTATGTGGACGCGCTAACTGGATCCAGATCCTGGAAATGCATTTCACATTTGTTGCCGGAAGCCTCGGTTCGAGCCACGCTTTGTTTTATTCCATTAAGTTTTCCTTTTCTTTTGCTTTTGTTCGATTTGATCTGCCGCTTGGTAAATCCTGCAGATTGAAAGCGTTCGAGAGCAATTTTAGATTCCAATAAGACTACTTTTTTGCCAAATAAATTGACTTAGATGACTATGAATGTTGGGTGAGGCTTGTAAAGTTATCTCAGTTATATGGAAGGGTGAAAAAAACCTTTAGAAAATCCATCTTGGTAAATAAATAGCCCGGAAGCCTGTGGCGTTTTAAAAGTTAAACTAGAATCCAGAGATAACGGGTTTGCTGCTATTATAAACAACATGTCTAAGGGAGATAAGCCAATGATAGGATCGCGCTTTTTAAAAACTCCGCTAACTTCAGACCAAGAATCATTAAGATAACAACGGGGATTAATGGAAAAGTGTAGCGGAAAATTTTATGTAAAAATTACATTACTTTATATCATTGCTTGTGATAAGTATGAAATATCGTTTGGCTTCCAGGTATGGAACCAAGAGGAGAAAACCCGCTCTAAAAATAATTACGTTCTTAAAAATGAGCCCTTTTATTGTTTCAGATGCTTCCGGCGAGAAAATTGCGGAAGTTTTACTTTTAACTAATTAGAAAGCACCTTTTTCCATTCGCATTGAAATAAAAACTTATCAAAGTTTAAAACTGGTCTTTTCTATAATACTTCTTCTCAACGTACGAGATCGGTACCCGTTGACAAGGAAGGCGGGCAGTCGCCGGCTCGATTCTGCATTCAGATTGGCTGAGCCGATTTGGAAAAATCGACGATCGGGTTCCACTAAGAACCCGTTCTGCATCGCTTCGTTTCTGCACGCCAAATTCATCTACGGATCCGTCCCAATGCCATGTGTTTCTCTCTCTATGTACGTTGGCTTGCTTATTTCTTCTTTTTGTTGTTGTTAATACTGCTATTGCTGTTGCGATAAACTTGGTCTGTTCCTTTCAATACACAATTACGATAAAATAAATTATGTAATTGCAAAGTTTGAAAATTTATACTTTTTTTTATCCCGTAGTATATTAGTTTACTAATCTTATTATACATATAACAGGGACGTTCAGTTTTTGATATTAATCATTTATGGTAATCATTAAATGCTAAATTTTCATAAACCTTTGCATTTTGATTTCAGGTGATTCGGTTCATGATAACCTTTCAGTGGAGTTTCCTATCAAGGGTGAAGATACTAAAGGTAAGGCAAAATTTATTTTTATTTTTAGAAACTGAGCTGTTTAGAAACTTGAAGTTTGTTCAAAACAATTAATTACTGCTCTTCGTATCAAATTAATACAACACGAATGCCTTTTAAGATATTTATTTTATTTAGAATATCTGGTGTAATTACGTGTAAATTTTTAACGCAATAATCTAAAAAAGGCTCTCATACGGATCATAATGAAAAAAATGTGAAAAGCCAGTTAAATTCTTTTTGTTTTAAACTACGTATGTATTTAATCCTGGAAAAGAACGAATTAAGCTTATCGCCCCATAAGGATAATAAGGCTTCCCCCGTGTCTTGTCTATGAAGGTCTAAAGCTTTTATTGCAACGATAACGCTACAGCGAGAGATACGCTATCTGCTGCTGGTACCCGTTTTCAAGTCCCGTTTTATCCACATATCAATCGCAAAGGAAAACTCGGAAAATTACTACTAAAGAATATACATACTACATATATATAAGGTGTTCATTTTAGGACTTTCAGTTTTCCCAAAAATAAAGATTTTTTACAAATTTGATGTATACGTGAAAAATATTGTCGAGGGGGACAATTTTTTATACAAAAATTGACTTACTACTTTTCACCCTTGCCCCCGGGAGCTATTGCCTATCTTAAATGGGAAGAGGTATCGAGTTATAACTCATTTTAAATGTTTTGGAATGGGGCTATATTTTGAAGTTTTATTTTTTAAAATCGTTTGGTTCGTTCTTGAGATGTTTGGAAATTTTATTTATACTAAAGATAGCTTTTATTTCATGTTATTGTTTAAAAAATGAATATTTATACATTTATTATTTATTGATTGAAAAATGCCTCTTGCATTGGTTAAAATATTGGTTTGTTTGTTGGACAAACTGTTTTTATTATTTTTGTAAAATTTATTCTTTGAAAAAAGGTCCTAAAAGAAATAATAAGATATTTTTTTTAGTAAAAGCACTTTAGTATACATCACAGTATTCCATGTTTTATTTATTTTTATTATTGACTTATTGTAGTTGGAAAAAAACTAAATTTGTGATACTGATATTATTTAAATTAATGAACACAAATGGTTTAAAGTTTTTGGATGAAAGAGGAGAAATTCTGTTAATTTATAGAGCCGAAAATCAATTTACTCGACGAAGGACCTCAATATTTAACGAAATATATCCAAATAATAAGGTATTAAAATATACCTTCAGGAAAAGTAGAAAATATAAAGACAAATATTTTTTTTCTAATAAACATATGTCCACAAATTAATTGTTTTGGTGGTAGAACAAATTAATGACTTATATATAACTAAATGTATAAATTAATGTTTTATTTTAGATACAAATAAATCTAGTGATAAAATCATTTATTATAGAATGATTTATAATAAGTATTCAAAATTTCGCCGATTCGCTCCCATGGAAGCATTGCATCGTGGATTCATTGTTTCACAAACCCTGTGAGAGACTCCAGGGGTATTTTCTACATGTGTACACGCCGGCATTAATCTTGCAAGAAGTCCTTTCTGCATACAAATAGGTCATATATAAACTAAAGATTTGAAACACAAAAAAAATCAAGTAGATTTAAATCTGGAGAACGAGTACACCGAAAAACTAAACCTTCTCTTCCAATCCAGTGGTAAGGAAAGCTCTGATTTAAATACCGGTTTTCGTTTAAACTAAAATGTAAAGGGGCTTTGTCGTGTTGAAATTACGTGTTTTTTTCTAATGTTTAAAGGTACATCATTTAATGATTCAGGAAGAACATCACACAGAAAATTGGAAAAATTGTTGGCATTCAAACGAGCTAAAAAAATAAACTACTACGTGCTTAGTAATACTACCAGCCCACGAATTTACAGAAAATTTTTGGTATATTTTAGAAATCACTGCATGAGAATTTATATCGTGCCAGATGTGACCATTTCTAGGGTTATCAAAAATTAATAAACAAAGAAAAAAATAGCACTCGTCATTCAAAAGATGGTTCTGTTAAATTCTAAAAATGGCAATCGATGTAGATAATTATAAGGATTTAAAGTTTGTATCTTTTATCCTCCAAAACTAAAACCTCTTCTTCAAATTCTATATTACAAATTGTTCTTGGACAACTAGGCCCTCTTAAATGCTTTAATGTTTCATATTTTCACGGACGACGATGAATAGAAGCACTTGTGCGATGTGGTTGATTTCCATTAGAATACCTCTGTTCATAAAGATGCACAGCTTCCTTTCCAATGCAATTTACTACAGATTCATGTTAGCAAGTTCTTCTATATGTAAAATTATTATTCATTAAAGCTAGGTCTGCAAGTACTGTTTAATAATAGTGTAAAAATAACAACTTTTAAGAATTGTTTTTTATTTACTTCACAAAGAAAATTACATTTGGTTGCCGTAACAATGACAAAAAAATGAACTGTGGTCAGCTTTTTAATCTACTGATTACAATAGAGGAGCTGGGTGAAAGAAGGGCACTTTTAATAAATTGCTATGTTCAGCTATAATGATTTAAAGTTTGTAACGCATCAGGAATTTGTTAATATAAGAGTAAATTGCATTCATTCTTATTTTATTTATTTAAGTAATAATTTCTCAATAATAAAGATTGTTTTTTTTACAATATAAAAGAATTTACCGAAAAAGGGTATTTCCATTGAAGTTCCCTTCTCCCGCCCAGTTCCTGATAGAAATATTATTAATTTATATGTATATTTAGCTGCCTTGTAGGTTATTTATTTGTTCTAATGTCAAAACTATTAATTTGCGGATATGTGTTTATTAAACAAAAAATGTTTGTCTTCTACTTTTTCTGAAGGTTTGTAACTCCATTTCTGAAACACTTTCTATAA
>JABRWK010000222.1:96853-120438 GCA_013372445.1 Hypothenemus hampei | reverse complement strand
ACAAATTGCGCCGAGCCCTTATCGGGCGATCTTTAATTTTCGTTATCTGGATCAGTTGCCGAGCGACTGACCTGACCCGCACTGATAACGTTGCTTTGCCAGTTGATTACGACTGATTAAAAATTATTGGAAAACAAGTTGGGACGTATCAACGACATCTCGTTCGGCATATTATTGCACCGATGTTATAAGCCTTAAAAAGAAAAACTCTAAATTTAATGGCTTTATATTGATATTTATTTTATATTTAAAAATCGCTATTTATACATTTAATTCTTTCAAAAAATGATAGCGCATTTTAAGCTATATTCTCTCTGATATGATTTTTTGGTTTTATATTTGAATGAGGCACGTGGCCGATATCGGAAAATCCGTTTATTACGAGTTTTATTTGAATTTCGTATTTGATTGTTCAAATCTCATCTATTTTGCTGCCATTTTAAACACACTGCAATTGCATTTTTAATAAATTTCCATCCAGTTGGGAACTGATCGTTGTCGTTTACGCTCTATGAGGTTCATATTTGGGCTTATTAATGGCTATAATTGGAATCATTCTAACATTCTAAGTCTGGCTGAATACTAAGTTGCATAAAAATGGGGACCAATTCTGCCGCATATTCTTCTACGATATTTTCTATCCAGAGATGTATATTTTTGGAGTTATAAAAAACACAGTCCCAGTGTGACTACAGAACCAAATCTCATTCAGAACATTGCTAATCTACCACGAAAAAAAAGTCCTCAGAGAGAAATTGCAAAAAATTGCTCCAACTTGACTTGCTGATAGGTCTCTGCACAACATTAAATTGGTAGAACGCCTGTTTCTTGACAATGATAAGTTTTTGAATGTTTTAATTTTGTCTGGTAGTATATTTAAGAGTCCATTAAAAGTGGTAACAATATTTTCTAATGTTGATTTAATTTAATGGGAAATTCTTATATTTTAATAATGGGAACTATTGAAAATTAAGATGCTGACTATTTATGAAATATTTCAAATTCCAATAAATACATTTAGTAAATCCTTATCTTAAATATTTAATATAAATTATACAAATTAGCAGAATAAACAACTAGTTTTGTAATAAAGATAATAACATCTTTGGTATGATAGTGTCCAGATGCTATTAAAATTTCCATCACATTCAAAAATCACGAATCCTATTTATATTTTCATTCGATTTATCGACCAAATGGCCAGACCGTTAAATATTTCTCAATTATTTAAACACGAATTATTTTAATTTATGGGTATTTTCAAATTTAACATTTACGAGGTTCCCGTTCTCTAAATGTAACCCCGTTCAAGAGGGTCGTATTGCCACGTGTTTAATATCCTCGTATGGAAGAGGGTGAGAGGTAACAACATATAGGGAACCTGTTGAGTCGACGACAGGACGTTTACGGCCGTTTTGTACCCCGTTGGTATGGAAACTGAGAGAATTTGCACACGGAATTTATGAACCTTTAGCCAATTAAATGGGAACTTAATTGATATGAATTCCTAGCCATTGAAAAGCTTTTGATCTATGCTCATTTGGTTTTGTTTCTTTGTCGATAAATTATCGATTTTGATATAATTTCTCGTTGCTTCGATATCGCATTTGTACAGTTCGATATTATCAATATCAGCTGCGTACATACTAACGAATACTAGATGGGTTTTCACAGATAATACTGAAAATTCTAAAGATAATCCATCAAAACGGCAATGTCGGTTGGACCCTTGTTTATTCTAACATTTCAAAGTAATAATTATCCGGAGCCCATATAAACGGGTTTTCGAAGAGATGTTATCGAGCGCCCATGTAGGTGGCATGTATTTCCCCGCTTAAATGCCTTGGAACAAATTGAAAACGGTTTTTACAGGCTCCTAAAATCATCGGTACGACATCCAATTATGAGTTTGTTATAAAAGACGTGGACAATTAAAATTTAATCAAGATTAATCACAATTAAGAATTTCTCTTAATATCTCACAATCAGTGTATTATAGTGTTGAAGAACGTAAAAATAATATATAATGAAATATGATATAAAATAAAGAGAAAGATCTGTAATAAGAAGTTTTCAAAGACATGTAAACAATAGTTTTACATTGTTTTATTACATATGTTACTTTATTGTCCATGAACTTTCGAGTCGATGGTTATCGCTTTGTAACAATGCCGATCCCATAGATCGTAACTATTTTTTGGTAAGGCGTGGTCACAACAAGAGTTATTTCAATTTTTTTTTTTCATTTTATACGGTTCTTTTCCTTCGATTTGACAACAAGAAAAATTTCATATAATACTGATGTTTTTTTTTATTTATTATTAATAACAATTCATCAAGTTACGCCACTGATTTTCTAATTCGCGATAGCATCTTCTCCTTAGCAGTCTAGAGATTCTTCGGAGATATGATATCGGTGAACGGAGGGTGAAGGGGAGGGCGAGAGAGGGCCGGTTCGGACGATGCACGTTGCCGATAAGGTTCGGGCCGGGCCCTTATCGTCGCTCATCAATCAGCCGTCCGATAAACAAACTCGCTGCAGGGTTTGTTTTTGGTCGGCGAAACTTTAAGGCTAGTTCACATGAAACTGGCTTTCGGGGTGATAAATTGCTCTTTAAAATGCTATATGGGCAACTTTATCCGGTTTTGGATCTTATTCGGAATTTATCTCACATAATCGAAATAATTTCCACCCAAAAATATGTTTATTGTGAATCAGGCTGAAAACATAAACGTCTTAACAATCCTAATTTTTCGAGTTAGAAACATGTTATGTAGTTCTCACCGTTCATAATAAGCTTGATTGCAGAACAGGTTTTTTAAAGTCTGACAACAACGAATATTGTACACACCCAATAATTATGTTCCATGTGGAAAAGTATTTCAAAATTAAATGAATTTTCCATAAGGATCCATGCAATATACTAACAGCTACTGATTATCGCAACTCAGTTAACTTTAAAGTATTAAGTTTGCAGAAAAAAGATTACTTATTACTTATTATTACTTAATAATAATAATAACGTAATATTACTTATTACTACTATTAGAAAAAGATTACGACACGTACTGTTTAGCAATTTCAGTGGCGAAACATCCATAAAAGAACCGAGGCTGAAACCCATCAATAACCCCAAAACAAGTAATATTTATACGGTGTTAACCTGTGTCATATCTGTAAAAGGACCGTGATACCACATCGTATTAAATGACGTGTAAGAGGCAGTTGCACGCGTAGAATTCTAAACGAAAACAAGCCGGAGTCCCCTGACCATTTATCCTTTGCGGACGAAAATGGGCCCTTTTCCGATGACGACTTCATATTTATTCATTAAGAGCCCTAATCGAGTCGGAGGCGGCAATCGAGAGTCAGGCTCCATTTTTCTTTAAACTTTGACAGAAAGATAATAAGCAGTGATACGACAACGAATCGAGTACGTGTACTGTTTTAGTAATGGCGAGGTTTGCGTGTCGATGTTTTAGTTTTTGCATAACGAATGCACGATTACACTTGTTTATTAAATTCATCTGGATATTCAAGGGCTATATTATGCAACAGAAGCGTTAAGGTCCTTTTTATGAGGTTACGATATTCGTTATTGTCAACATGGTGTAGGATTTGTGTGGAAAATTTAACGGTTTAGAAAGATAAGACAGTGACTAAAAAGCTTTTTGAAAATACAGGATGAAACGCATAAGGTTCATGTCTCTAGAAACTGACAGAAGCAAAATAATATTGTTGATACAACACATCTATGATTGCATCATCCGGAAATGCAACCACTACCGCTTGAAGATTGAAGATATCATGAGAACCACTTGCACGAAGTGTTTGGAATTAAACAGATTTTCATTGAAATACCATTTCTCGAATATTAAAATTCTCAAACAAAAAACAATTTTTATGTAAACAACGAAATTTCAATTTTATGGACTTGAAAGGTTGCTGAAACAATAATAATGTCCATGCAGATTTGTTAAACCCAATACGCGATAACGAATCAACGGGGCGCACACAATTCGACAACGCCGCTTTCTATAGATCTCTACGCGATAAGATCGTTCGCTTGCGATAAAACGCGAAAAGATCGAAACGTGATATTGCAGCGGAATAGGTAGATCGTATCAATCTTCGAGCCGCGCCTTATTCCAGAAGATCGAAAAATAGATCAGAAACGAGAAGTGGGTAAATCGAAATAGCATTAACATTTAAAGCGCCACTATAACTGAACTTGATTGTGTATACTTTTAGATGGTCTATGATTTAACGCCTAAAGTACAATTTTTAGCTAATTTCCTCTCGGAATAGTGTGAAGCAACCCTTCTCAATTTCGGCTGGCTTCTGACTGGAATTTTAATAAAACCATCGGTTCCGTTTTCGGTCCAAAATGGCTTTCCAGGCGATCATCTCGATGACATCCTGTTATGTGATTTGGGACTTCATAGATATTCATTAAAGGTTGTTACACACAATGTTCATTTTTCTTTGCCGTCGAGGGTTGACAAGGAAACCAGTGAGTAAACGTTCGTCCTAAATTTCATTACTTTGACAAAAACTTCATAAAAGACGATTTATGATTAATAAGGATAATTAATATTTGTAGATTTTGATTAAAATTCCTGAGAAAATATACGCCTTTTTAGATCTATCGGGTGAATATTTGATCCCATCAACAGAAAAGTGTTGTAAAAGTTAAATCGTTATCGTATTTTTCATATTTTAGCTAAAAGTGTGGCTAATTTAGTCAAAAAGCTTTATTTTTAAAATAAAATCCTAAGCATTTAAAACTATTGGTGGCCTAGTTGTGCCAGGCTATCCGATAAAGTTTTTCCATTAACTTAGTCTCACTGTAAGCGATTCTTATCTGAAACCTCTCCTGGTCGCGTCAGGACAAAAAGTACATTAAAATCGTATATTTCATTAAGGATGACGTATCCGTTGAGGGATCTGTTATCGTTTGGCAATGAAGGTCCCTATTTTATCTCATTCTCTCTGGAAATGACTCCCGTTAATGAATTCATAGCGCTTTGAGGTTGTTAAATCCAGACAGCATTTCGTATTAAATTAAGAGTCAAAAGTGACGAGATTTAAGAGTATTTGTAGTTATCAACAGCAAGTTTCTAATTCTTAACAAAAAGTTCCATCTCTCGTGACCAAGAGCGTTTATTTCTCGTTCTATCTGGGGAACGGGTTCGCATTAGCTAGCGTTTGGTCGCTATCTTTTATCTTAAACACGACGAGAGAGGGCAATTCTGTGAAACCGTAATCAAAACATACTTATTAAATCTTGATAACCGACCAACACTTGCTTTGAGTGGAAAAAATCCGAAACGAACCGGTACCGAAACCACAACGAAAAGGAAAAATTTTCAAAAACAATTAAATAAACCAGATTTATTTGAGAATTTTCAAACGAAATCGAACATAGAACATTATGTTTTCTTTACATTGAATTTATTATCTTCATAAAAGCAACGTTACTTCAGTTTTAATTGAAGCTGTTAATCCAAAAAGTCAATTAACCTAATCAGATCATAGATAGGCATCTTAGGTTTTTTTGCATGATATGTAGGTTTTAATCTTCTTAATTAACGTGTTAAGAATGACGTAGCCTTCGTGGTTAATTAATTAAACGTAAATTTCGTAGAAGCTACATATGTATAATTCTGAGCATTTTTTTAGCTATGAACATTTTGTTTCAGGTAAATTCGAAGATTTATATAAAGAACCTTCAATAATAATTTTACATGTGGCTCCATCAATTTTTTTTTTAGAACTAAACGCAAGTAGGTATTCCAAATTATTGCTTCGGCGCCAATTTTTTCTACTTTTTTAGCATTCGTCAATTTCATTACTTTTTACTGGAATTGCGAATATCTTCTAATTCAAAGTTAGAATAGCCCGATAAGGGATGGTAAGGGAGTTGCTTTGGGGGCATCTAAGATAACATTTAATGCGAAATATTGCGCGAGTATATTTATTTCATGGATAAAAGAGGTAAAATGCTTTAATTTAATTAAGAATACCTCGTTTGTTTTTTTGTAGTTCATTTATTTACGAATGGAGCTTGTCTTGTTTTGTCGCTATAAAATATTAGATAACAACGAGGTCTATAATTATAAATCGTTTAAAAACCAATACGAGCGCTTACCTTATCGGTACAACTGAAACAATAACTATTTTGTCGATAAACGGTTGGTTTTTAGCATCAGATGACATAAATATTACATTAGGAAAAAAAAAAGAATTTCACTGCAACATAATGTCACGTATGGAGCAAATACATTTCAACTAAAACAAATGCACTAAACTTTATGTAAATAATGTTTTGACACAAATAAATGATTTAAAATAGAAAAATAAAAGAGAAAATTTTCATTGGTTGTAGGAAAATTACAACAAAACAATTATGGTGGAAAATCCAGATTGAAAAGATTAGATCATTTTTGTTTTTGTTTTTTATTGGTTATTTAAGTGGTTCTTATGGTCGTACTTATGTACATATATAGGTACTTGAAACACAAATATACAGAATTCAAGCATTTATATGAGAAAAAACGTACGGGGTGAAATGTACAAATATTCTTCAAAAATTGCTTCTTACAATTAATTACAGTATCACTGTTGCAGATTTTTGAATGGATAATATACTATCCCGGTGATTTCCATACCAAGATGAGAGTCGAAACTCTTTATCGCCTATAATTTTCATTGTGTTTACCTCTCAGCGACGCGCGAAGATATCCTTTTTACATATCGCACCCCAAATGCAATACTACTACAACTCAAGAATTATGAATTTTGGGTTGTCTTTTGCGTAAAACAATACATGTAAATCAAACTTTTCAATGCAACAGTAACATAATAAAATTTATATGTAGATTATTTGTATTGGCAGATATGTTAGCATGCTTCGAATAAAAATAATAATTATTTGAAATGCAAGACTAACATATTTTGTGTTGTACTGGTCTTACATCATGAATAAATAATAATAATAATAAAGAAAAATACTTTCGCAATAACAGAGCCAATAAACCATTCCAACCGCCAAAACTTTAAACGGGTTTTCCTCAAAACTTTAAATTTTGAGTTGTGGTAGTATTGCATTGAGGGTGCGATATGTACGTATAATATGGAATAGCCAATTGGAATAAATGCAATATTTCATTTATTATGCATATTTGTTAAAAAATTTCATCACTAAATTCAACCTCTATCAAGTTATAAATTCTAAATTATTAAATTTGAAATAGGGTTTTGTGTCTTATCATTCGAAAGGCCTTCCATTTTCTATTCAAAAATGTTATAAATTTAAAATTTATTATAAAACTAATCGTAAATAAAAAATTACCTGATTTGCGAAATTCGCTGTAACAAACTCACAATCAGTCTTAATAATGTAATAAAATAGCAATCAGATCAATCTTAATGTAGAAAATTTTCATTATTCTTTTTCTTAAGTCAGTTAGATTGCGTGTTTTAGTTTTGTATACTGAACCTTTCATATAACCGTATAGGAAGAAATCTAATGGTGTAAGATCAGGTGATCCTACTGGCCATTCAAGCGATCCTCACTTTTCCATGGGCTCAATTGGAAAAGTTCGAGGTGTGCTGGACATTGAATTGATTGATAACATAATGTTATCATCAATTTCAAAACCATAGCAGTTTTGATTACAGAATGAAACAATTTTTCAAATAAGGAATTCTACTAAGGTTCTCTACTTCTAATTTAAAAATTTGAGGTTTCTAAGTGTTACTTGAAGGAGATTGAACTGAGGATGAAATGTTTCCATTGCAGCATATCATTTCAAAATGTAAAATTGACGTACCTTGAGTTGCTACACACCGTATGTACATATCTTCAAGGTTGTTGAGTCGAAGTGAAAAATGTCATATGACAAAATCAACACATTAACTGATAATAATTCAAAACCGTACACTATATGGTCTTGAAGAGGCGTTATCGCACACACGAAATGGGCGTGGGCGTCTTCGTGAGTCCTTTCGCGATATCTATTACCGACCAATACGTTGGTAATTTATCACCGGTAATCTGATTAACGCGCCGCGTATCGCAACCGGTGCAATACCGGCCCGGGATATGTTGTTCGACATGCCTTGTTGCTTGTTGCTTGTTACAGCCTGATTGAACCGTCAGATCTTCGGGAGAAGAGGGTTTATGTGTTTTAACTTTATTTGAGAAGAAGCTGTAATTTCGTGCCTCGGCTTCCGCCTCCACGTCAACTGCAGTATCAACAGAACCATTTCTGTTTGTTTTACGAACGTTTTTATAATGAATTCTTACATTAAACAATTTATGTCTTTTCAATTTTTCTTTCAGGAACTTAAAAATAATAAATAACGAGTATTCAGATCAGGACAAGATAATGACTTTGACTAAAAGTTTTTTAAGTACAATTCAACTTAATTTGAAACCTGATCGCCATCTTGAAGAACAAAATGGTAGCGTTACTATATTACATTTCAATTTCCGTATTATTTTTCCAGACAAGGCCCCTATTAACTTTCGCAATCACGTTCGTCGCATTGTCAAAGGCCACCGGGCACGTTTCGCATTGCACGTGTCATTGCTGCGCACGCGAAAGATTGTCATCAGCGTTGCACGCATCCTGTCTCGAAGTCAATAGCAAAAAAACATTCAAGAGTGGTACACCTTATGATGGTTTCCTTCAAAGCATGGCGCGCAGGGAGGTGGCACTGAAATAAATTTAAACCGATGTCAAATGCGATATTTCAATCACCTGAAGCCGTTTGCGCGACTATATCGTCGATTTTTCCCGTCAATCAGGCAAATTTCCCCCGATCGCTGGTTGCGGCGCCGTCATATTTACGAGACGCGCGATAAGGCCCATTCCACACAATGACGACGCAGACAGTGACAAACCTGTCGAATGCGCGGAAATGATTCGATCTATCTGGTCCGATAGCGCTTTCTCACGCTAAATTTAGCACTTTATATTGACGGGGACGTGTTTTGCTTCATTCTATTACTATTTTTAGGTTATGCGTCCAAGAAAAACTCATCACTCAATTTTTGTTTGATCGTGTTTTTTTAATCCTTCTCCGGTTACATTTTTCTGCCCTTTTTGGTTTATTTTAATACCTATGTGTTTTTTTTATGATTGTTTACGCAGATAGGAAAGTCTATGTCTCTGCTGATCAGTACCATCACAAGGTTCAAAAGTACAACAAATAAAATGCAAGGAACCCACATGAAGCTTGACGACCCGTGATCTTGGGCAGCACAAACGAGTTTTTCTTACTAGCATCTATATCAGGTCGGATTTTTTACTATGCCCTGCAGAGAATTCTAGCGTGGCATTTGCCTCTTTTAGCAACACCTCTTTATCTGAAACGCGGTCGCCACTAATAAGCATGACTTGATGCAACAGGTGTAAAATAAACATTATGGAATGGACTGGAAAATGCTTCCTGTATGATTTATCAGGTTCTTTGCATCGCTTGAATGTTCGACATTCTAGTGTTGGGTTCAATCGAGCCGATGTTCTAAGTGGTCAATACATCAAAACAGTTTTAAATTCCTTTATCGCCCAGCCACGTACATCACGTATTGTTGAGAGTGTGTGTTGGTATACAGAGTATTTCAAGTAGACTGATATATATTCTGTATGTTTTTTTTTATTTTTAAACTTTTAAAAATCTTTTCTTATATCAGTAATGTTTATTTTTATCATAGGAAAAGTTATCTGTTCGTAATAAATAAATACTTAATGTTCGAATTGAACTCCAACTTAATGATTCTAAAGTCATATCTTTTAATGAACAAGATATTTACATAAATTTATCGCTATAGTCAATTAAAAATATTTTATATTGATCGATAAATAGCGATAATTGACGGAATCTGGTGCCATTTTTCGAATATCCCATATTTATTAATATCTTCTTTTTTTAATCTTAATTTTGATTAATGTGCCATTAATAATCATAGTGTTCAAATGCCTTTTCGAATAAATGGAAATCAGCCTGAAGATGTCATTCAGATTGATTAAACCATAAAACGAATTTAAACTGTCATTAACCTTAATGTGAGAGTACCGTTACTGGGCGAAATCAAATTTTCCCGATATGAGGTCGCCAAAAAGATAAACAAATGATATTTGTATGTGTGCGGCCTCCGAAGCCGTCCAGATAAGTCGTCCGAATGAAAAGTTCGAACCCTTCGCTATCGTTTTTCCGCACGACTTAGCGCGTCTGCTGGCTGAAGAGAGGCGATAGGATAGGGGCGTCGGTGGCGGCGCGACGACCAAGATAAAATTTCGACAAGAAGTGCTACGTTCACCATTAACAACGTCGATCCTATCATTAAATTATTGGAAATTTCTATTCTTACCTGGAAATGTATGTGTTGATTTCATTGTGGCACATGGTTGTGGAAGGTAATGAAGTTGGAAACTTTCCAGGAAACAGTAACACGCCTTTGAAGTGTTAAATGGAAAAGTTCTTTTTTATTTAAGTTAAAACATTTATAAGACATTCTAGCAACTTCTCATATAGCCTTTTTTCATTGAATGATACTTATTTAAATTTATTTATACAGAGTAGTTGTAACAGTCAACTCCCCTTAACGTTGTTGTATTGCAATCAGAAAATATTGCGTTTACTTATCAGATATGTAATTAATGAAATATTATGAAACTAGTTTGATAAGAGTAACCTCCGCTTATCATAATTAAATAACCAATGTTAGATAGTCGATCATTCCCTCTGGTTTCCTCTAATAATCAAAACCAGTACCAAGACTTAATAGTTATATTTCCTTAATATTTTATACTCATATATCTATGTCATTTCACCAATAAACAACCATAATATTCCTGGATTTGATAATATTTTGATTCTGTTTATAAATAAATATTCTTCCTTTTTAATCAGTTGCCTCGATAGGATATTTTATTTTATTAAAATTCTCTATAGTTTACAATTCCTTTGTGTAACGTTGGTTGCATACAAATTGAAATATAAATTTACTCTTTCTCTTTCTCTCTTGGTCGTGCGACCGGGAGACCTCCGATGGCTGGTCGCGCGAGATATGTCAGTTATGTCATTGTACAGATCATACGTGACTGAACCCGTTGACAACAATAAATCTTGTCAGAAATCAGAATGGTTCAATTCAAAGGAATGCACATAACAATTTCATTAATGCGATACCAATGATGTAATGTCTTAATTTATGTAAATGCATTTAAAAAAAAGGCAAGGTAGAAAATTATTATACAACCGTCGTGGGTCCTCTCACGCCGCCCATCTTCAGCGAGATCGCGTTTTCCTCGAAACCATAAATTATGTTTGTCACGCCTGCGCCAATTAAATCCTTACAGTAATTAATTATGGGGTGCGAGTTAACGAAGGTGAACTTTATCGATCGATCATTCGGACAACGGCCGATGGATTGGCTCGATTTCTCGTTAACTCGACGAACATTTT
Organism: Hypothenemus hampei; assembly: GCA_013372445.1. NCBI lineage: Eukaryota > Metazoa > Arthropoda > Insecta > Coleoptera > Curculionidae > Hypothenemus > Hypothenemus hampei. The sequence goes on along the minus strand of JABRWK010000222.1, from coordinate 108,959 downwards.
CTCGTTCTGTTCACAGTTGCATTTTGTGATGACCTAAAACGGTTTTCCTGTCGATCTCGTTTAAAAATCTAGAGATGTGGACACCAGCCAAGCCAAACGAATACATAATATCGTAAACGGAACAACGTATTTTCTCTTATTAACTCAACTAGGAAAATTCTGTTAAACTAATGAATTTTTTACTTAAACAATATCATTTTGAATCTATGATTTTCATAATAATATATATGTATATAGTGTCATTGAAAACTTTATAGAAAGTTGCAAGCTGTAGTCGTAGGTTCTTAACCGTATGGATATTAAAGTAAAGAGGAATTTAAATTTAGAGCAGTAGCAAATGTTAGGATTCGTTGATTGGTCCGTTATAGCAAAAAATCGTTTTTAAATTTTATATCTTTATTGTTTCCTGGCAAACATTCCATGATGTTATCATTTATTTTAATCAACATTATCAGCCTGTGGGGAGATAAAAAGTTATTTAAGCTATCACAAAGATACAAAGTGATATATCGTCTACCAGGTTTTTAAGGTTTACACGTTTAAAATAATTTTACTCAATGTTAAACTATAAAATTTTGTTTGATTCCATTGTTAACAAAATGGAAACCTTCAATAAAATAAATATTATATTAAAATTTTGGAAATTTGACAAGAGATCTTCACCGTTAACATAAAAGTGGAAAAATATGGTTAACAAAAGTGGAGTGTTAGTGTTTAGCGAAAACCGAATCCGACCACCTTATGTGGCAATTAATAAGAACTTATCAGGAATTGAGAGTATCACTATTTTCAAACACTTTATGGACGTTGCACGATATCCTCCCAAAAAGAGACGATGTAGCGGTAAGTTTATTACCATTTTAAAGGTAGAAGGGCCGTTATTTATTCGATTGAAAAATTTACGATCGTAAGAAATTCTACAAGCTGTAAATCATTGGGGACTGGAAGCCTCTCTTCTAGCCTTTTATGTATAAATAAATAGTTAGTTACACGCACTATGTGTCCATCGTAACTCAGCATCTCCCATTTAACTCTTGGAAAAAAAATTGAATTATAATTTCTTTTTGTCGATTACCTTTTAATGATGCTCCATTAGCACATTAGCACATGTGGAAAACGAGACCGTCCTTCCCTTTAACTTTTTGCTCCGATATTTCGTTTTTGCCATTTAAATAGAGTTTTTATCGCAACCACGTGTTCGACTCTGTATATCTATGTACATGTATATGGGCTTAATGATATTGTAGATAAAATGTAATTTTGCTCGCAATTCTGGATCATTAATCATCAGAATCGTACTAGTTGTATGCTAAACTTTTCGATTTTAAAAATGTTTTTTTTTGGAAAAAGGGATTTGCTTTTGGAAAATTATTTTCATTATTGTGGACTCGCCTTGTTCTAATCAGATAAAATCGTTATGGATTTATCATGGTGTTATACTTTCATTATTTTTTTTTTTAAGTTGAAAATGTGAACTAGATTAAATCTGTTTAAATAATAAAATATATCTTATTTGAGTTTGTTTGGAAATCTTTTAGATAACAATCGATAAAAACATTGTAAAACGTGTATTTTATAGTTATATTAACCGATAAGATTTTTTTAAATACTTCACGACTTTTTACTTTCACGTTAAAACGTGTCCTTTAATTTTCAAATTAAGAAAAGTTTCTATTATAGCCTTGGTTTGCGTAAATTTTCTTAAATTCCTTTTGGCGAAACGACATTGTTTGTTTGTTTTAATGAAAATAACGATATAAACTATCAGTTACTAGCCGCCGATTTTCGATCTCGAACCACCTGTTGTGCGATGCAAATTAGCAAACCGTGGGAGTGCGAGCGATTATATCGTTCCAGGGATCGTTTAACAGCTCATCGGACGCGCCTTTTTTTATCGTCGGACTATAATTGGTACTTGATTGCCACGTTTGTTTCTAAACAATTGAAAGATGCATAAAATCGAATTCAAAAATAAAACTTTTCCATTTTCATATTCTTCTTTGCAATCGTATTCATATAAAATGCATAAAGACCTTAAGTTTTTCATAAATTATAACAAAGATTCATAGTATAGTATCAATTTTTTTCAACATTGTTTTGCTCTGACAACAACAAGACAATTTATATGGTAATTTTTTAATTTAGAATTTCCTTCCCGAAACGGTCCATTGCAAAAATTATCTGGTAATAAACCCGTCTTGGAAATGAATTACCTCGCCAACTATCTTATCATCTCTTATATTTAACATTACTAAAACAGCGCCTCTACGTTAGTTTCTTGATAGCCCTTCCGGTGAACGCCTTGGCGCTATCGGGGCCTTATCGGGCCAGGCGCACGGCGCTTTTATCTGGAAGCGTCGGCTTCGCGACGCCTTATCTACGCGGGGCCAGCAGCATGCATGCCCGAAAACAGGATCGGACTAAGCCATGTTGCCAATGTGAAGTGTCACCTTGTTATTAAGTTTCTCCAGGAAACTAATTTGAAATTGTATTCGTCATTTTGCTTGGCACGACTGTGAGAGGTGAATAACTGAAAGGTATTGAGAATGCGAAAATAAATTAGTCTCTGGAATTCGTCTGCTGTCTGAATATCTAAACAGTAGAGCAGAAGCGGGGTGGAGAGTGGTAGAGGCTGATAAGGTCGCTCGGTCGCGTTGGGACACGATTTATATTCATCAATGCCTTCCCTCTTATCGGTAGTCCACATTCGGACCCATCGAGCGGCTTTCTTAAAATCTCTTCTTGAATTGGGCTCATTTTTTTTTCTCTTTTCGATGTAGACATATTTCGATTTTCATAACGTACGACTTTACGACACACATCTGTTTTATTTATGTTCATTTAGGGTGAATTTGTCAGGTTAGATCATCGACCAAATAAAAAGTTTGGTGTGAATATTTCGAAATCCGCAATATTGCAATGTAGCGCCAAATGGTACAAAAAAACAGATGATATCAAAAATGGCACGCGGTTATTCGGACACTCTTATCGGAACATGTCGACACGAAATTGACAGACCCAGTTAAAAATTTCAATCCACACATGAATTTTACTATCTAGCTATGGTCGTATTTTTCCCTTTGCCCTACCGAATAACTCGATCGTCGATCAGAAACGCTTTTTTTTTATCAAGTAATTGGCATGAAACACATCTGGTTTCGCAATCTTCTCTGACTTGCTAAGGGGCCTTATATTTGCTTTCGCGAACCCATCAGATCGGGTGTCAGATAAAAAATCTCTCTTTCTTGTCCCGCTTTAGTTGATTTAAAACCAAAAAGTGGAATCCGTCGCGACCATACTTCGTCCGATAAGGATCACTCGGCCGAAATTTAAACAATATCAGCGGGCGTCTCTGTGTGTCATCTTTTTCCGTTTAAAAATTCAAATGATAGCGTGGAAAAAGGCGGCATCTTGAAACAAAATGCCGCCGTTTCTATGTAATATTTTAAATGTTTTTGATTCGGGTTGCCAGATTACCAAAATGGGAATATTTTTCGGTTTGATGCGGTTGATAAGAATATGTTCTACAATTTGGCTATTGTGCTCTCCACATATTTTCTTTTCTAACCCCCGTACTTATAAAAGATTGTTCGAACTTGCTTTAATGCAAGGTAACAGTCGGAAATGAGACTAAAACGAGATAAGAAAGTAATATGGCAACTGCCGCAGCGAGATAATAAACCGGTGCATTCGTTGCACCAACGTGTGCTGTGCCACCTCCCCCAGATAGAGAAACTGGCCAGTCAGGGGTGGAAAATAAACTTATAAAACTTTGAAAGACATTCGTAAATCAGCCAATCTATTATCATTATGGAATGAATGAATCGTAAAAGAGAAATTTTGGAATATTTTTACCGTTTCCAATCTCCATTATCCAGAATCGGTGGCTTCCTTTTTCGTCGCTTTCGATTTCCAGAAGGTAGTCAATCAATATCAAATTGAACAATGCAATCTTGTAATTTGGAAGGGAAAAAATAGTAACTGTAGTTGTGTGTGTTGAAGTCACCGGGTTTAAAACTTTCTTTGGTAATAAAAATAAAAGGAGTACTAGCAGGACACACAGTTCATTATAAATATTAACGAAACATAGTCTGTATTATTTTTTTTATTTAAAAAGCCGAGGTCCATAATAATAAAAACAGTTCTCTTGAAGTAAATAACTTCCGCTTATCCGAGTCTTCTCCTTATCTATGTATATGCACGCCCGAAGCGGTATAAAGCGCTATCTTCATTCGTTACGTTATTGTTGCTTTATGAATTATGAAAACGGCCATTTTTCTATATACACAAACCGAGATAACGGTGTACGATTCGTCGTGTCACTATCAATTTTATCTTTTCCCTTAGTTTTTTCGAGCAGCACCTCAGCCGAATTGGCATCGCTGAAAACGTTTCTTCATATATTCGAATATCTCTAGGACTATTTAATACCCAACAGCATCTCATTTTGATAAAGAACTTAATTTATGTTTCAACGTGACCGCGATCCAGACCGAAATGCTATTTACTGTTTTATCAAGTCGGATCCAGCTGCCTCCTGCATTTCGTTTTGAACCACTTATAATAGTTCTTGTGCGGGGTTCTTACTATTCAACGCTTCAAACCGAATTGGTTAAGCTGGAGTTTGCTTTGAATCGAAATGAACTTTCCCATATAATTTTTTTTACGTGTGTCGTAAAATAAAAACCTTTTCACCCTTTTAGTTTGGGGTAACTGAACTGATGTTCTTTAAAGTTAAAGAATGAGAATTCAATTAAATGTTTTTTTTCTCTTTTAAACGCATGAATATGAAGGAAATAAGCTGCCTAACAGATCAAAAATCCTGTAGACGTGTCGTCTTACGCATAATAATAAACTACTAGCGTCCGCCAGTCTGGTGGAACAAAGGAACACACGTTGCCACTTATATTCATCACAAATAAATCTGATTGTGCATATTCCATGTGAATATTTTCCGGTACAGTTCGCCGCCACTGAACCAACTTCCCACCATTAGCATCCTCATTTAATCGAAACTGTCCATAAAAGTAAGTCGAACGCCGTTTCACCGGCCCTTAACCCTCGAACGGGGAAAAACTGGCATCGAATCAATATGACTTAATAAAAATGAAAAGATTAGAGCCAGGTTCAATCCTTGGCTGGCGCCGATAAGCCCCTTCAGCACACCGGGGACTGTGTCGAATCTAGCTGTGTCGACCGGCACTGAAAGTGGTTAAATACCCGCCTTTTGATTATGTCATTACCCCAGATGACAGATAGATCACATTTTCATTTCAACTTCTCAGTTTTACTGGAATAAGCTCGAAATTTTTTTTAGATAAATGGTTTTGACAGTGGTGGAGAAGGATTCTCAGCTCATCAATGCTTAGAAAAATGCTAAATATTCGTTTTAAGAAAATTGCAATTCATGCAACCTGTATAAACAAGAAACAAGTTTTACCGTAATAGAGAAGCAAGTATTAATCAATCCAGACATTTTGACAATTGATATTGACCATTAATAAGTATCTACGAGTTCTAACAAGACTAATGACTACAATAAGGTCAAGCATTGCTGAAATATGATCCTGCGATAATAGCAAAATAATACATACCATTGGTATGTGCGTAGCCGCACGTGGTTATCATTAATAAATAGATACAGATAAAATACTATTTGTATTTTACACTCGAACGTAGAAACTCGCAAAGATGGCAAGATAAGAGAGCCAGCTCAATGAAGAGGACGCTGCTGTCCCGTTGTATATTCCAGTAGGAGCGATAGGAGATAAGGCGTCCGGGCTACAAACTTGCTCCTGCTTGGCCGCGATAAGGGCATACATGAGACTTTCGCGCAGTTACATAAAGTATTCCGGCCCAGATAAAAATGACTCGGTTGTTATCTCGGCGACGAACGAGCTACTGTTTACTAAGGACTAACTTTTTAAAAATTTTTAAAAGTTTGAAGCTATCTTATCGCGGTGACTAATGGATATTTCATTTTTGCCAAAGGCAAAGTTTGAACATTTATGGTTTTTATTTTGGGTGAAGGAGGATTCCTTTTCTCTTGCATCACCCCTCAATTATCTCTTTAAGACAACTAAAGAAAAATACTCATTAAATAAGAAGCCTTCGTGCGATCTTTTTCTTATCGGCCACTGCATCGATGTTAAAAGGTAAAGTGAACAACCGCACGGTTTCATTCTCACACCTTTGAATTAATGGATGCGTATTACGATAACAGCTTTCTTAATCCACTTGTAGGAGGTAAAGAGAGTCTACGATTTAGATTCTTTTCTTATTTTGGAACTTTGTAAGTGAAATGAACTTAATCAACCATGCTAAAGGAGATTTTCCGTTGTTTATCATTAAATTTTTGTTTGAATATAGACCTGGTTGTTTAAAAACCAAGATGTTTATCAAGCAACTTTGATGCAAAACCAGAAGCTGTTCCAAAGATGATGCTCTCACACGTATTGAGTGAATCTCGCGTATCGATAATCCGCTGTCACTTCTTCCCGTGACAACTTAATCAATTTCTACAAGAAACGAATATCATCCTTTACCGGAGACAGGCAATTAGTCGGACAAGCAGATCATAACCCAGACCGTACCGATAAGAGAGCAACACAGAGCGACAAACTGTTAGTTTATTGGAAAGCGTTTTTGTTCGAGAAGTAGTAGCCAATGTCCCATTCTCTAATTAAGTTTCGGAGACGATTTCTTTGGCATACGATAACGATTTTCTTCCTTGACCGAAAGCAGTTCGTTTCGAATGATAAATTGTCTTGTTTGAAGTGTTGCTTCTGTTACGAGATTTAACCTGCTGCTGCTACATAACATGTTAGGTATTATAGAGACAACTTATTGACGCTTTTCGTTGAATTGTGTTCCTTCTGGATAGAATATAATAACCAAAGGAACTAATTAACAATTAAATTAGAAACCAATTGTTAAAAATCTGCGCAATGTAAAGAAAATACGTGTCGTAACGCGATTTCCCTACAACCAGTCATATCACAAAGATATGCAAATTTATCCGGTCGTGAAACACGACAAGTGCCTTGTTGCTGTTACTCCATTTTTTTCACTGGAAACTCGTGTTTCTGTCTTAATGGACTGAATTGTATCGAAATGAAGAAGAATTACAACGCAACATCCTCCGGATGTCATCAAATGTTATGCATTGACAAAAGAATTTGAAGATACCAATATTAATTTTCTTTTGTATTGGTCCATTCGGCAAATGTCTTATCTTTGTTTTTCTTTTTTGAAAAGAGAATAATTTTTTAATTAAAAAAAAAACAAACCAAGAATATTTTTAGTGTTCGATTCCTCTTTTATCATTCTTTATAATTTTCCAATGTTGATCAAGATTTAAGAAGAAGAAACTTCACAGGAGAATTGTGAAAGCCTCTCCAAAAATATGATTTCATTGTTCTGAATTAAAGCGAAAGGTTAGGTGGAGATTGAGCTTGAAAAGCAATGGCAATGAAAAACGATCTTCATTAACAAGATATGAAGTATGAATGCATTTTCTGTTGGATTAATCTGACAAAAAGTGGCCTTATCGGAACGCAAGAGACAGCGGGTTGGCTACCAGCATTAATCAGTCGTCACATAAAAGAGAACATAAAGGGTTGGTCGATAGACATTTCAAAAAATCAAATTCAACTAGGAAAAAGTCATTTTCTTTAATGTTTAAGGAAATCCTCATTTTTCTATTTACTACTCTTACTATACAGTCATTATTTTCGCATTATCAAGAACTCAATCTAAATGATAAATGGATAAAATTCTCAGGTAGAGTGAGTAGTGTGTCTTCTAAATAAGCAGTTTCTTGTCACTGAATGTAATAATTGACAATAAATTAATTCTATTGAATTCTGCAACAATTCACAATTGTTCATGTACGTAACGTTTAAAATTCAGCAATTTCTAAGATGCATTTAAGACGTTCATGGAAAAGTGGTTGTTCGAACCCCGATCGAATTCCCAGATCAATTTTAGATTCGCAACGATTTATAACTTCCTCTAATCGAGTCGCGGCGCCCGATAGATACGATCTATCGATCACGGTACATTAGCATGGGACATTGATTTATAATTATGACGCCTGCCGACAATGCTTGAAGATTTTTCCTGCAAATGAAAAAACTATGGTAGCAAAAAATATGTTTTTAGGATAGTTGAATACGGACTATTCAATGAAAACCATCTGTAATTTACGACTACATTAATTGTACAGATTAAGATCACGGACGGGCGCCGAAGCTGTTAGATCGTCGGCCCTCGAGATAACGTGAATATGGAGACCTACACGCACTTGGCGTTAGTGCATTAACGCCATTGAGATTAAACAGGATCCCAATATAGTTTTCAATATGGAACATTTTTATATCGTTTCATTATCGTAGAACTTAAAGTTTTTGGCCAGCTAGTAGCCAGTATGTTTCTGGTTAAAATAAATCATAACACTATATTCCTGCAGCTATTATAGAAATAATTATTCCATTTACCAGTTACAGTTTGCATCAATTTATTCAAACGATTTCCTTTTATATCTTGGCTCCTATAAACCTAACTAATGTATGTTTATCTGCCTAATGCACCTTTATCATTCCCGGCCGCGAAAGTATCTCTTTTTTTGAGATAACTTCGGCCGGAGATACACCAAAGTGCATTTAAATAACCAAAGATAACGGGGGGCCGATAGCGTATGACGCCACTTTACTTTAAAAGTTTTTTACGATAAACGCGGCCAGACTATCGTATCTCCGGGAAAAAGTTGTCGGTCCTATCGCGAGAGAAATGTGGAATGATTAACTTAATGTTTCCCAGACAGGTTACGGCTATGTCCGATCGAACCAATTACAAACTACAACGCATATGGTACACCAGATGATGAAGTGTCAACAAGACTTTCCTTTTTATTAGCGAATAAAAAATTTTAAATTTCAGTATTTGTTAAAAAAATAATTATTACTATTATTGAACTTACACTCATTAGTGCCAAAAGTCTTCGAGACATTACGGTAAATGTTAAGACGCGTAGATACATGGAACAGAGCATCGTAAAATAACACTATCGTATAACATGCTTTTATGTGATTAATTTGCACTGCGGTTTAATTCGGGGTGCTAACAGTTGTGTAACATTAACACCCAAAGATCTCATCGAAAGTCCAAACATAAAAAGTTCTAAAATATCGCAATCCAATACCGTTGCACGGAGATTAAGGCTCAGTGCACACGAGCGTATTTTCAATGTCGTTGTTGCGGTATCGTAGACTGTATTTTCAGACTGTAGTTCACACGAGCGTATTTCCACTGACAATGAGCGGTGACGTATGCTTCTTAAAATACGCACCATTGCGACCAGTGTTAACGTGGATCTGGAACATGAAAAATGTTTTTTTTATATATATCATAAATATATAAATACGGTGAATTCACCCTTATGTGAGTACTCGTGCATGAAACGAAGTATTTGTGTGAGATTTTGAAGATCTCAGAAGTGGTGCGATTAATTTTGTTGATTACATTCGAGTACATTAATACGAGTCCCAAATCGTTTGTCGAACTACCCGTCACATAAAGTGAATCCCGACAGAAATTTTAATCGAATGTATTTTATTATTTTAAGGATTTTTCACAGCACAAAAATGGATTTTTAAAAGAAATTTTATTACCTCTTTGACGTTCCGCTTCAAAAAATCTCAAAATTTGATGCGTAAGAATCCACAAGCGAAGTTTGTGAAATCTTATTGGAAAAATTTAAAATAGACAAACTATCATCATTATGTGGTTTCCGCTATTAAGGGCTAAAACAAAAAAAAGACATTTTATTCGCAGCACAACTGTTATTAATAAATTCACAGGAAACACATGAATAAAATAAAATGGTCAATTTATTTACCCATATTACTTTGTTAACACACGTCACCGTTGCTGCTCGCGTAAACTACACCATATACGCTAATGTACAATACTATAACGCTATGTGTTACTCCTGTACCGCAGCGTGAAAATGCGATCTTTATAAATCGATCGTCAAGGTGCAAGTCTAGCACAAAACGCATGTTGTGTATGTGATGAAAAAAGGGTTCACTTAACAACATATCGATAAATAAACATCATCATATAAACATCAGATAAAAGAAAAATAGTAGATTATGGTTTTGTAAATTTAGAAAACAACCGTCTGATTTTTTTTTTTATTAATTTTGGTTATCGGATTTGAAATTTATATAGATATGTGTTTTTTAAATAGGGATTATTTCGATTCTTTCCAATTTTTTCTTCTAAAACCCGTTTGACACTATGTTATAGTTCAATTAATTTTTATGCATTTTTTCAAAAGCAAACGTCAACGCAAAAATATGCTAAAATTTTGATAAAATACATATGTCATTAGACATTTAACAGATTTGCAAATTGCAATGTGTAATGAAAAGATATTTTTATATAAATTTATTCGTTTTTTTCACGCCGCGACCAAGACATTCACATTTATTACAATTTCGTATTCATGTATTACACTCACAATAAAAAAAGAAACATGTAAAAAATGAAAATAGTTTAATTTAATCTTTTGCGTAATTATTCGCGCATTTCTTCGAAAAAGTTATGAGACATTTTCAATTTTTTAATGTAAAAAAATTTTTTTTCATTTTTTTTGTGTTACCATTACATCTGTTTATAGTTAGCTGAATATTTGTTTCATATTTTCGCAAAATTTTGTTTGAAAAATAACATGGTGTCATACGAGCTTAAAGCATGATAAAATAACATTTTTTTTAGGTATTCAGAAATAAAATTAAAAATAATAACAACTTGATCTTTTAAGCAACACTTTAATTTTATAATTATTAGATGTCTACTCTAGGCTTTCTACCTTCTTAGCATAAATAAATATTTACAGCCAATTATGGTCTCGTTTAGAAATGCAGGGTGCCACACATTCGGGTCTAAATATGGAGATTTCTGAAACGGTAAGAGATACAAAGTTGGTCAAGTGCATAGACATAGTAGCACAAGTTAATGTTCAACAAAATATTGGAACAAATAGTTCCGATTATTTTTATATGAGAAAAAACAAAAATTTGTTATTTTCGTTTTTCAAAAATAATTTCAATGTATTATTATGGTTCTAGAGAAATGAAAATTAAATAATTTCAAGGTTCTTTTGTGGGTGTATTTTAACAATTATTCTTCAACTTTATGATTTTGAAATAATGATCGCAGCATTTAATGTTTTTATGGGATCATGTTGAATTTTTACAAATTTGAAATTTCCATGATATTTCCTTGTACTTATGATGTATTACAATCGAATATTTAGATTCCCTATCGACAAATAAATAATAATGAAATCTATTAGATTTATAAAACTGGTAACCATAGAAACAAAAATTATTCTACATATATTAATTAATGCAACAAATATTCAAAAACGTCCCCGTTTGTTTGAAAATATTTATTTACCATAAGAATTACGTATTATTGTTATAGTTCTTTAAATGGATCCTTCACTTATAGCTTTTGACGTATTTGAAAATCTAATTTTAAGCTTTTATGAATTTGTTTTTTGCATTTCCATCAATTTTCAAAATAATTAAAATCATAATAATGCCATTAAAAAAATTAAATTAAAGATATATGGGCTTTTGCTGTCTCAAATTTATTTATGTTCATATTTATAAAATTTTCAGACATTTCCAAAGTAAAATATTAATGTACAGTTTATGATTTATAAAAAATCAATTTCCATTTGATTTTCAACTAAATAGTATCTATAATCTACTGCTTCATGTTTTGTTTAATTAGATGTATGCTTTGAATCACCATGTATTGTGTAACATCTTTACAATGTTACAAGGAAATTGTTAGGGTGTGTTCTGTTGTATACCTATATTCACCTTTAGGGTCTTTGCAAGATTGCTATTTAAAATTTTCAAGAAAATAAAAAAAAAATGAGAAGTTTTGCTTATATTTCATACTATTTGAACTGTCGCACGTTGTCGATGAAGTTTATGTCCGGAGAATTTCATGGAAAGTTAATTACGTGGATATTTATTTCCGATTTTGCGAGTTGTATTCAAAACTAATCTCATTGCATAACAGT